>CAUYQG010062392.1:0-11956 GCA_963574415.1 Tarsius wallacei | reverse complement strand
AGTAGCTGGAACTACAGGCGCGCGCTACCACGCCCGGCTGATTTTTTGATTTATTGTAGAGATGAGGTCTCGCCAAGTTGCCCAGGCGGGTCTCGAACCCGCGGGCTCAGGCAATCCACCCACCTCAGCCTCCCAAAGGCGCGGGATTACAGGCTGAGCCACCGAGCCCAGCTAACATCTGGTTTCTGTTGACATTGTGCCTTTTAAAATGTAAGATGGAGTCTTTTTTTTTTTTTCCAATGGAGTTAATATCAAGTTTGCTATATATACCTATGTGATGAAGCATAAAAAACAAAAACAAAAACAAAAACAAAAACAACCCAAAAGGACAGGATTTGGAGAACTTCTGGATTACCAAAGACATGGAGGGCACACCTGGTGAATGTGGACGCTTCATGCCAATACTTCTACCTAGCCTTATGTATCTGTTCATCTGGCTATTCTGTTGTGTCATTGAAAATATCCTTTGTAGTAAATTGGCCATGGAAAGTAAACTGTCTTCTGGAGTTTGGGGAACTACTATAACAAATTATTGAATGTTGGGAATAGAATGGTGAGAACCTCAGACTTGTAGTCAAGTCATAGATAACTTGTGGGTAACCTTGGAATCCACTACTTGTGGTTGGCATCTAAAGTAAGGATCGGTCTTGTAGGGTATATGTGTGTGTATGTATATCTCTCAAAAAAAACTTTGTATATTTCTTTATATAGATATATAAACATCAAATAAATCTATTCACAGTAGTTTTATATGGGGATAACATTGAGAGAAACTTGTGGTTACATATTTCTGTATGTTAAGTTTTTTATCATAAACATCTATTTTATAATTTATTACAAATAAAGTTTTAAGCAAAAAGAAAAATCAGATCCACCCATTCCAAAAGGGAAAGTGTCAATAATTACTCAGTGATTTTTGGCATAAATTAATCTAGGCCCCACCAATGCTAATTCAAAGATACAATAATCAGCACTGATCTCAGTCTTTGCATTCTTAGTTGTCATTCGGCAATTGATATTTTTTACTTTTAAAATGACTTTAGTCCTGAAATTTTCAATGAAAATGTATTAAATAACAAATATAATTTTTGTAGGTTAAAAATGCTCAGAAGAGTATTGCAGTGATGCAGAATAATGCAAGAAAAAATGTAATTTTATATTTACATGAATAAGTATTGTGAAAATGAAGCTGTTAATATTCCACATGTGTTAGTAACTGGGATGACATAGTGGTGTAATTCTACTTGTTATTTTCTGTATAAAATTAATTTAAGTAATTCAATTTTTAGATAAAAGTTTTTGTTTAATACTCAGTTATTAATGTAAATATCCTAGATGGAAGGGTTTACATGAAATGTATATAAATGATCATCTCTTTCTAATAAAAACAATATATGTGATAAATTTTTCAATTTTATGAAATATTGAAATAATAATGCAAGTGAAATTACTGTATAGACAGACATACATGACCAACACTAATATCTATTTAATTAATTTAATACAAAAATATAAAATTTCACTTAGTCATATTAACATATTTCAACACAAAATAATTAATGGAATTAAATTATGAACATGACATTTGAGAACACATGGATCAGGGTTCAAAATAAAGTTTTCCCAGTGAGCAACTTTCATATTCTAGGTTCTCTGAGGCCACTTTTCCTCATGAGAAAATACAGCTAGATAAGTTGTGGAGATCTTGGTTATATAATAGATGTTCAATGCACAGTAGATTTTGTACTAATTCAGCAAGTGGTAGTCATGATAGTAATAGTGCTAGAACTACTTGACAGACATATGAAAGCTTGGTTTAGAGCTTCATGAAAGACGAGTTTATAGAGGACAATCCTGCAACATAAATGTTCAGTCTAGATGTTGTATTGTTTCATTCTTTTTTGCATGGCACTTACATTCCTTTAACAAACTTCTGATGTGTTTACTAAGAGTGGTATCATTACACTTAATTGCTTTGACAATCACTAAATAATGCCTATGGGGATGTCATTTTGCTGACAAGATAAGTTGCAACTTTAATGTAGCCTTAATCACTTTCTTCTTAGAAAGCCTTCCTAAATTCTTTAGCTTTATTGATGTGACATTGAACAAATAGTCGAAAAGGAGATAGGGAGATATATATATCGATGTCAATTAACCATGGCTCTTGGCAAATTTAGTAGTTTCTTAGAAAATCTAGAAGAAAAAATACTTGATTTAAACAAACAAAAAAATCTTTTCAAATTCTAAGATTTGTTCAATTGAATTATTAATTCATCTTATAGTTACTGAGAGGTTAATTTTTGGAATTTCAGATAAATGAGAATGTGATGCTAACCACATATAGTTACACATTTTTATAAATGCTAGAAAGCAAATTTTGCAGTTTTAAATGTGAGTGAAATGGGTGAATTTATATTTGGAGAGAGAGTTTAGGAAAAAAAATTTCAGAAGAACTGCTATTTAAGCTGAGATCTGGAGAAAGATTAACCAGTAGAAGAGTGGAAAGAATGCTCTAGATGAAGAATATAGCACATGCAAAGTCCCTGTCATGGGAAAGATCGTGGCTCTGGATACATTTTGAGAGGACTAGCAAGGTAGGAGTGTGGTGAGGAAAGAGACTGAAGAGAGTGGCACCATGAAGGGGCACAAGAATGTGAAATAGGTTAAGTGCAAAGGGGTGCCATTAGATGATTTTAAGTAGAAAGAATCATATCATCGAATCATTCTCATTTTGAAAATAATATTCTGGCTGCTCTGTGGAAAAGTGATAATGAAATGACAAGAGGAACTATATTTGGAGGCAGTAATCGAAAGTAATCGAAAGCAAGAGAGTATGTAGTTTTCTCTCTTCAGGAGTTTATTTGTTTTTCTATTAATGAACACTTTCCTGGTTGCACAAAGTAAATGCAAGGCTAATTAATTAAGCCTTGGAAAGGCTTCTGGAACATCTTGTTTGCTCCTTCTGCTGTGTTTTAGGCAATGAGAAACTTAGGAATATTCTATATCCCTGTCTTTAGTTCAAAGAACTTTACTACCTGGAGTGGGACTAAGTGAACAACACACACACCCACACACACACACACACACACAAACACAGTGTGTCTTAAGACACATTCATAGGTAGAGATAGAAATAGAGGTTTCTAGGAATGTTCTATGGAAGTCCTCAACTTCCTTCATTGTGAGATCTTAGGTTATCCATTCCAGTTAGAGGTAAAAATGAAGATCTCTCACTCTGTCCTGTTTTCCTGCTAATGGTCTATTTTTTCAGGACACCTAGGTTCTAGTTTTGTTCTGTCCCTGAATCAGTATCCTAAATTATATCACAACATCTTTGAGGGTTTTCACTTTAGTTAGTCATGTGAGATATAGACTTTAGTTGTGCTTATTACTTATGTGACACTGGGATTGTTATTTAGTTGCTCTAAGCATCCACTCCCTTATCTGTGATATAAAGTTTGTAATATCTAGCTTTTAGAATTATTATGAGGAATACATATGCATATACACATACACAGGCACAAACGTGATATGCTCCTAAATCATTAGCTACCCCAAACTTAGTAGTTGCTAATATTGTTCTAAATAAAAACAGTGTAGTTTCTCCTATCTTAAAAGAATGTTTCTCAGATCACCTTGAGGTACAAATATTTTATTTTATTTTATTTTATTTTATTTTTGAGTTGGAGTCCCACTCGATCGCCCAGACTGGAGTGCAGTGGCCGCTCCCGGCCACCGAGCCTCTACCCGCTGGGCTCCAGCAATCCTTCTGCCTCAGCCTTCCGAGCAGCCGGAATTACAGGCACGCGCTACCACGCCCGGCTAATTTTTTTGATTTATTGTGGAGATGAGGTTTCGCCTGCCCAGGCGGGTCTCGAACCCGCAGGCTCAGGCAATCCACTCACCTCAGCCTCCCAAGGCGCGGGATTACAGGCTGAGCCACCGAACCTGGCTAGAGGTACACATATTTTAGATGAACGTTTTTTATTTATTCATTCAATCATCTTAACATTTAATCAGTTATCAGTTAAGGTGCGAGACATATGAAGTACCCACTGTGAAGGAGACTATGCTAGCACTATGGGAAAAAAGATGGACATTTACCATTTTCTGTTCCCAAATATTACACAATCCAGCCAGACAAAAAAAAAAAAAAAGAGGATATTAGAAATTTCTGAAATCATCCAGCAAGTAGATGACAGAATTATCATTCAAATCCTGATATGACTGAATCCACAGAATATTTTTCATGTTCTTTTCATTATACTACTCATCTTTTTTTTTTTTTTTTCATTTAACAACCTGTCTTCTACCTAACACACAGGAGAGAAGTTTTATTTATAACCAAAACATCGGGGTTCAGTCAATGTCTGGTTGGTTGCCACAAAGAAAGCCAGTCACTGAGATAGTGAATATTGTCAGGAAAGAAAGCTTTTTAATTGGGTGATTTCAGCCAAGGAGAATGAGGGCTCAGTCTCAAATCTGTCTCCCCAGCTGATTGAATTTGGGGGTTTATATAGTGAGGGAATGTAAAACAGCAATTAAAGAGGGGTAAGAAAACAGTCATGTTGCTTGAGGGGTCTTGAGTCTCATTGGCAGGATGTCGTGTCCTGATGGGTTTCATTCCCTTGCCTGAGGGTCAGTCTCCTGAGAAATGAATTCAGATAAGGCAAAAGTAAGTTCCAAGTTTTAAGACCGGGAGGGTCAATTTCTGTGTCTATTTTTTAAAAAACAGAAATACAAATTCTATTAGGAAATTAAGCTGGCTTCATATTAGGAAACAAGTCCTTACAATCTTATCCTTTATATACATATAATCCTTTCTCTATTAAGTGTTACATGAATTAAGCCTTTCTCTTTCCTTGTTTGTTGATGTACCTTGAAACCAAGGAGAATGAAAATATGGTAAAACTGTCACTGCTTAGATTATACCTTGTGAGTGAGAAGGCCTCCATACCATGTGTCTGGCTACTTTGGTGTTATGGAGGAGTCACCCATCATCATCCTCAAGTCTATTCTATTGAAGGACTCCTCTATCTCATTGAATACCCTAAATAAAGAGTGTGAAAATGTAAGGCAGCATAATGACTCCTGATTCTCTCTTTGCTAAAATGGCATGTAAATTCTAGTGGCTTCCTGGCACAGTGTAAGGGGGGAAACTTTGTTAATCCAGAGCTTTCAAGAATAAGCTGGCTCTTTGTGTTTTTGCTAAATTGTTATTCAACTTCAGAAAGACGGTTTACAGTATGGCTATGAGTTAAATTATCATCACCATTGCCACCATCTACACTTTCATAGACATAGAAAACCCATGTCATCCTCGTTAAGAGAAGTCAAAAGAACACAAGAGAAAAAGAAGCTCGCTGGGGCCATTTGAACAATGACTGTAAAAATAACATCTGGTCCTTGTTTTCATGCTAAATGTACTTTTTAATTCACTGCAGGGGACACCATTGGCACCAGTAGTGTAATTTATCTAAATCTTTAATATGCAGTGTTTTATTCAGAGACAGTAATATATTTGCTTTCTAAAGAGCATCAAGAGTAAATGTTAAGGGAGTCTTTTTAATATTGTAGGATTATGAGCAGGTATTGAAGCAATCACTGTGAACGTGTAACTATCACTGCTGTCATTAAATGAAATTGCCTTCTTCCATATCAAAGGGACTTTTGTGGTGGGTGTCATCTGGGCAGAGGTGTATATATGTATATATGGATATTAGTTGCTTGTAATATATAAAAAATGTTATAAAAAATGTTAAAGAAATTGCCCAGTATAGAAAAAAATTCAAAAACCTGAAATTTAACAAAATAAACACATGGGATATAAAGCTTGGCTGTGAAAAAATTACTACTGACCTCTCTTAAAAAGATTGCTCACATTTGCTCAATGAAATTTATTAGCTGATAGAAGAGGGAGGGTTTTCAGATATGTTCAAATTTCTCTTGAATTTTAAGCTTTTTATAGGCCTCTCAAGCTCCTCTATTCAACTTTTTCATGTGATTTTTCAACACAAAATCTCCGAAAGGAAGCCTTTCTCTTTACTGTGACTTGAGCACTGGATATTAAATCTAAATGACTCAAGTGTTCTCCTGTTCTGAAATTCCCTCTCTACATTTCTCTGTCAATTCATTTCTACCCATCTATCAGTACTCAGTTCATGAGAAGAATGATTCATTCATGTCTCCATCGAAGCAAACAATGTATCCTAAGCCCTTACTAATTTCCAGATGCTGAGAAGACTTGAAAAATAAGAACTTTTCTTAGTAGTTAAACAAGATAAAAAGAAAGAGCTAGTAAATAAAACACAAAAGTGTGAGGGAAAAAACGTGGTCTGTCTGGAGAAAAGTAGTATGATCGGAACAGTAGGATAAGACATCAAGTTAGCCACGTGAGGATCAAAAGAATGTGTCTATTATTCTTAATTTATTATCACATTTTCTTTGTTAACTTTTCTGCACATTTAAAACACTCATTGTTTGGTTCTTATTACACATAAGTGAATCCTACACTAATATACTTAAAACTACAAGTAAGCAAAAATAAAAAGACAAAAATCCACCAGGGAAAGCTACTGTTAACGTTTTGTATCATATATTATTTTCCATGCATGTACTTTTGTGTAGATACACAGTTTCTATTAACACAATATCCTATTTTATGAACTTTTAAAAATCATATTTTTAAATTAATATTTTGTACCTATTTTACAATATGATTAAGTATTCTTCTACATCTGGTCATGTTACTTTTTGAGAATTTAATTTTTTTTTTTTTTTTAGTTGGAGTTTCACTGCATTGCCCAGGCTGGAGTGCAGTGGCACACTCATGGCCACCCTAGTGTTGACTGCTGAGCTCAGGTGATCCTTCTGCTTCAGCCTTCCAAGTAGCTGGAACTATAAGGGCACTACCATGTCTAGCTAATTTTTTAAAAAAATTCTTGTAGAACCGAGGTCTCACCAAGTTGCCCAGGCTGGTCTTGAACCCCTGAGATCGGGCAATCCTCTTGCACTTGCCTCCCAAAGTGCTAGGATTATAGGCTTGAGCCACTGCATCCAGTCTAGAATTTGATTTTTAATGATTGCTCAATTATGTATAAAATTGAATAATCATTAAAAATAGGAGAGAAACATTTTTACCAGAGAGCATATTTGTATACTTTATATACAGTCATATAGTAATAAATGATGGGGAAACAGTCTGAGAAATGCATCCTTAGGTTATTTTATTGTTGCACAAACCGCACAGAATGTACACCTATGTGGTCTAGCTACTGCGCATCCAGGCTACACGGTATAACCTGTTGCTCCTAGGCTGCAAGCCTTTGCAGCATGTGACTGTACTAGGCAATTATAACATAATAGTAAGTAGGTGTGTATCTAAATATATCTAAACATGGAAAAGGTACAGTAAAATACTGTATGAGAGACAAAAAAAATGTTCCACCTGTGTAGAACACTTAGAATGACTGGAGCTTGCAGGACTGAAAGTTGCTCTGGGTGAGTCAGTGAGTGGTGAGTGAATGTCAAGGCCTATGACACTAAAGTATACTACTGTAGACTCTATAAGAAAGCACTGTACACTTAGGCCACACGATATTTACTTTAAATTCTTTTCTTTCTTCAATAGTAAACTAAACTTAGCTTACATGACTATGTGGTTTGCAGATATTTTCCCTCATTTTGTAGGTTGCCTTTTCATACTTTTGAATCCTTTGCTGTGCAGAAGCTTTTTTGGTTTGACGTCTCGCTTGTTTGTTTTGTTTTTGTTGCCTGTGTTTTTGGTATCCAATAAATCATTGTCAACATTAATGTCAAAAAGGTTTTCTGTGTGTGTGTGTTTGCTAGAATTTTTATAGTTTCAGGTCTTATGGTCAAGATTTTAATACATTTTTATTTAGTTTTTTGTGTATTGTGCAAGGTATCCTTTTGAATGTGGATATCTAGCTCTTCTACCATTTGCTGAAGAGACTATCCTATCTGCTGAAGTTCTGTTTGTCTTTCAGTCCCTTTTATACTGTAAATAGTTTATTCTTTCTTGGAATATATAGATTAAATCATTTAGCTTTTATTCAGGAAGCTGTCCCTACATATTCAAGATTCACCTGGTATGACTTTAGGCTAGACACTTTATCTTCTGAGCTGTACATTCTGCATCTATAAATTGAAAGTGAGTCCTTACTCCTATAACTATTGTATTAAAGAAGACCATATATGAAATTTCTGTTACATGGCATGAGATCAAACAATGTTAGTTCCCTTTTTTACTGATTTGTGTCCATCTATTTTCTCATATAATGAAAATGATATAACACAGTGTTGTGTTCATCAAGGATAGGTTGATGCTTCCCTGTCCACTTGCTCTAACAATTCAACCCCTTTGAGCATGGGGAAATATTCATCACTCAGGAAGCTAGCTTAACTGCCTTTCACATTAATAGATGACATGGAGCCTGGGTGTGGTGGCTCATGCTTGTAATTCTAGTGCTTTGGGAGACCCAGACAGAAGGATTGCTTGTGGTCAACTGTTCAAGGCCATCCTGGGCAACATCACAAGACTTTTTCTCTACCAAAAAAAGAGGTCGGGGGGGAGGGACTAGAGTGGTGCACACCTATGGTCCCATCTACTCAGAAGGCTGAGAAAGGAGTTCACCACTACACTACAGCCTGGCAACAGGGTGAGACCTTGTCTCTAAAAAATAAATAAATAAATACAAATGAAATAAAATAAAATAAATTCCTGTTATTTTAAGGCTTTAAACCAACATTTTTTAAAAAAGGAAACAGGAATATAAACAATAAGAACTTCCCATGCAAGAATTTTTCCTTGACTGATCTTATTCATAACTTGCGTTCTTACTTTCTGGAATTGCAGTGTTACATCTGCCTACCAGTGATTTTTTTTTTAATTGGAGTCTCATTCTGTCACCCAAGCTGGAGTGCAGTGGCACACTCACAGTCACCGCAGCCTCAACCTGCTAGAATCAGGTGGTCCTCCCCCCTCAGCCTTCCAAGTAGCTAGAACTACAGACGTGTGCTAACTCACTCGACTAATTTTTTGATTTATTGTAGAGACGAGGTCTCACCAATTTGCCCAGGCTGGTCTCAAACCCCGGGGTTCAGGCAATTCTCTCACCTCATCTTCCCAAATTGCTGGAATGACAGGCTTGAGGCACCGTGTCTGGCCTACTAGTGATTTCTTTACCAAAAGAAGGCTCTATTATTGTTTGTTCTTATTTTTTTGCTACTTGTAGCAAAACTTCAGAATTTTCTATGTTTCAGCCATGGTTCATGACAGACATGCTTTTATTTGTGACGTTCACCTATGTTTGAGACCGATAACAAAACCTCTGGCCTCAACGAATGTGGAGAACTGACTCCAAGAACTACTCCAGACAAACCATACATGAATACATTTTAAAAACTCAATGAAAGGCTGCGGTTTTATTCAAACTAGACTGGGCAACTGTTATCCTTAAACTTATTACAGTAGAAACATTAACGTATATTATATACACCCCCTCAGATACCCTTCCACTCAATTGCTAACTCATGATTTTAGAACAGTATAGCTACTATTCGGTAGATGGTCCTCTTTCTGTTTTAAGAGATGACCAAGGAGATTCAGAGAATAACTTCTCATTGGACTGAAGGAAGCAGAGAGTCCTGACCTTCACCACAATTACTATTATTGTTATTATTGAATCGCATTCTTATTTTAGAAGGATAAATGAGCACTTTCATTTCAAAAAAAATCTTGTAAGGGAGAAATAATCCATATTGCTTGAGGTAGGGGTTGGGGCAAAGATCATTCTCCTGACTAAGAGACTGAGCAACAAAGTTAAATTTGAAAAGCAGACGTTTTTGTTCTCTGAGATGGGGCACTTAGGGTGGTATCTCCAAATACTCATGCAGAGATCGACAGCTTTTTAAATGAACCGAGGAACAAGAAAGCATGTGATTTTTAGGATTTACTCCGTTTCCTATTCAAAAGGTGTGGAATTATTTCTTTTTGCTTTTCTTCTTTTAGCATAGACTAGACCAATTACCATAAAACTCATCTATTTGTGGTGAATAGGAAACTTCAAATCACACTTTAACTGGATTAAATGCATATTCCTTTTCAACTGCTAAGAACCTCAAAGTCAAATTTAATGGTCTCAAATATAAAATTTGTGACATTAGGATCTCATATTAGGATCCCACATTAGGATCCCACTCTTTTGGCTAATTTTACATGGAAATTATCTTAGGTATATGTGAATAGGCTTCATAAAGTTGTTGAAATCATTGAAACTGTATATATATGTATTCTCAAAATAGGGTCCAAAACTTTCATTTGATTCTTAAAGTGGTACATACTTCCAATATTGAAGGATAGAGCTTTAGAACTGGGAGTGGCAGCACACACATATAGTCCCAGCTACTTGGGAGGCTGAAATAGAAAGATTGCCTGAGTCCTGGTATTCAAGGCTATAGTTCACTGTGGTTACACTCTGAATAGCCACGTCTCTTCAGTCTGGGCAACAGAGCAAGACCTTATCTCAAAAGAAAAATATAGCTCTAGTTAACCTCTGTTCTGGTTGTGTCACTAACTGTTTTATACTATAGTTAATTTTGTAATCCAATTTAAATATATTGGACAAAATAAAATTCACATTTTAAGTAAATTAATTAAATGCTTTAAGAAACTGTGATATCTTAGAGTTTCAAGTTTTTTTCTTTCCTATATCATATATTATTTCCACTTGAAGTGACAAAAACTACAGTTTTAGCTCTCCATAACTTCTTGATAGTATCAAGCCACCCATTTTTATATTTTGGTGAATTTTTCACAGGATCTGTAGATTCTGTCTAACATCATTGCATAAAAAATACTGTACAGTTTATTACAGAATTCTTGGAAGCGAAGAGCTGATGAAATAATTGTAATGGCCAGCCTTCACTTAACTACAGTCAGCAATTTTAGGGTTAGACTTATTTGGCCAAGGGTCCGGTATCATTCATTAAGGAGTGGATTATGCTTAGGATCTGCATTATATTTTTAATTAATTAATTAATTAATTTACCAGATGACGTGCTTGTATCAAGGGATATGATCTCAATTTGATATGTTTGTTGGACTAACAGAATGAGGTTATAATGCTCTTCTGCAACCTCTTCTTTTCGAACTCTTCTCCTCCATCATCCGAAACTACCCTTTGTACACCTAACTGCCCCTTTCCATACTCTAGTCACTCCCACAGTTCTGACCATAGTGTTTCTGTCTTCAATGCCCTTTTCAGAAAACATTATTTCACATAGAGTAGCAGGAATTATTTTCTAAGCAATATTTTTGTTTTTAAAATAAGACAGTCTCAGATAGTTTTATTAATGTTGAACTTGGACCAAAATATCTACTCTTAGACCATAAGAGTTCCTCATATCTATATCTACCTTCACACTGAATTTATGACTTTTGATAGTCAGAAGGAAAGAGCTTTAGAGTATTTATGGGATGATAACCACATTTCCAGATGATGTTTATACTCTATGTTGAGATTTAAACCCACTACCTTCCCATTTCTTTTTTAAAAATTATTATAAAGATGTGGGGTTCATTTCAGGGTTAGGTATATAAACATTGATCATGCAGGTACCCTTGTTGATGAGGTATGCCCCTCCCTCCCCTAGCAGTTTCCCAAATGCCAGTCCCAGCACCACTTCCCTGACAGTTTCCCACTACTGCCAATCACCTTTTTATAGCATTATAATTGTTCAAGGTCCGTTTATGAGTGAGAACATATGGTACTCTGTTCTTTGTTTTTGTGATCGATCACTGAGTATGATTGACTCTAAATCCGTTGAAGTTGCTGCGAAGTCCACGTTTGTTTTTCTTTAACAGTCCCCCTTTTCATTGCTTTTTAATTTCTCTTGCTAAGATGAACTACCTATGCCCACTCCACATGAGAGGC
>CAUYQG010062390.1:0-16930 GCA_963574415.1 Tarsius wallacei | reverse complement strand
AAAAATGTGGTACATATACACAACGGAATATTATGCAGCCATAAAGAACAAAATCATGAGATTCACAGCAACCTGGATGGACTTAGAGTCTATAATACTGAGTGATCTTTCACAGAAACAAAGAACTGAGTATCACATGTTTTCTCTCATAAGTGGACCTTGAACAACAACTGTAATACTATAAAAAAAGGATTGACAGTAGTGGGGGGAGGGAGGATGGGGAGATGGGATTGACAGTAGTTGAAATCTGCCTGGGGAAGGGGGTGCACACCTTATCAACAATGGTACCTGCACAGTGAATATTTGTATACCTAGCCCTGAATTGTAACCCACAATTTTAAAATTAAAAAAAAAAAAAGCCTTGTTATTTTTTTCTTCCTATTTTTTCTTCTGTTTTCTTTGGATTTAATTTGCTCTTGTAAGTGGAAACAGAGATTATTGATTTTAGGTCTTTCTTCTTTTTTATTTGTGCACAGTGCTTAACTATCCCTGTAAGTACTACTTTCACTACATTTCACCAATATTGATAAATTGTGTTTTGTTTTCATTTGATAAAAAATTATGTAATTTCTTTTGAAAATTTTCTTTGATTCATGTATTATTTGGAAATATATTGTTCAATCTCCACATATTTTTCAGTTATCTTTCTGTCATTGATTTCTAGAATTTTATTGTGGTCTGAAGACAGACATTATATAATTTGTATTCTTTTAAATTTGTTAAGGTGTATTTTATAACTCAAAATGTGGCCTATCTTGATGAATGTTCCATGTAGCTTGAGAAAAAATGTGTACTCTGCTTTTGTTGTTTGAAGTAGTGAATATGTTTGACATAGTCTATTGATTGATGGTTTTGTTGAGTTCAACTGTCATTACTAATTTTCTGCCTGTTGGGTGTGTCCATTTCTGACAGAGGGTTATTTAGTCTCCCACTATGAAAGTGAATGTGTTTCTTTCACTTTTCTATTACTTTTTGCCTCTTGTATTTTGATACTATTTTTAGGTGCATACATGTTAAGAATTGCTATGTATTTCAGAGAACTGTCCCCTTTATAGTTATGTAATGTCTTTCTTTATTCCTGATAACTTCCCTTGTATTGAAGTCTATTCTTTCTGAAATGTGTATGGCTACTCTTGCTTTGTTTTAACTAGTGTTACCATGGTATGTTTTTCTCCATCTATTTACTTTTAATACTTTTAATCTATATGTGTCTTTATATTTATAAGTAAGTTTATTGTGGACAGCATATAGCTAGTTCTCTTTTTTTATGCACTCTGACATTCTCTGCCTCTTAATTGGTGCATTTAGACCATTAATGTTCAAAGTGATTATTCATGTAGTTATATTATGTACCATATTTATTATTGTTTTATATTTGCTGAAATTTTTCTTTGGTCCTAGTTTTTGGTCCACTCTTTTCCTGTATTTTGTGGTTTCAAATGAGTATTTAAATATTCCATTTATATTATTCTTTATTAGCATATCAGTTGTACTTCTTTTTCTCCATTTTTAGTAGTTGCGCTAGAATTTGTAAGATACATTTTTAACTAATTCAAGTCCACTTTCAAATGCCACTATACCATTTCACAGTGGTATAAAAATTCTAATTCCCTTTATTCACTCTTTGTAACATTGCTGTCATTCATATCCTTATACATAAGCAAGTATAAATATACTTAAGCATACAGAAGTATATATATGATATATACATAAGTATACTTAATTGAATACACTGTTGCTATTACTACTGTAAACAAATCATTATCTGTTAGATCAATCAAAAATAAAGAAAATATTTTTATTATGCTTTCATTTATTCCCTTTCAATGTTCTTTCTTTCTTTATGTATATCTGAGTTTTTGACCTATATGCATTATTTTTATTCAGTCTAAACAAATTATTTGAACATTTCTTGCAAGGCAGATCTATCGGCAACAAATCCCATTAATTTTTGTCTGAGAAATACTTTATTCACAGGGTACAGAATTCTAGGTTAGTGGGTTTGTTCCCCCTCAATAGTTTAGCTATTTCATTCCATTCTCTTCTAGTGTTCACAGTTTTTGAGAAGTCAGTTGTAATTCTTATCTTTGTTCCTTAGTAGGCAAGTACAATGTGGATGAGATTCTTTTATCCTCTGCTTTCCTTTTTGTTTCAGAATTTTATCTTTGGTTTTCTATGTTTTAAAAAATAAAATATCTAGCTATATTTTTTTGTTTGATTTTTATTTTATTTTTTATCCTACCAGCAATTCTCTGTGCTTCCAGGTTCTATGATTTGGTATTAAACATTAATTTGAAAAAAATGTCCAATCATTATTTTTACAAATATTTCCTCTGGTATTTTTATTACATATACGTTAAAATTGTTTGTAGTTGTGCTATAGTTCATATTCTCTTCTGTTTTCTTCAATCTTTCTTCATTTTGCTTTTCAATTTTAGCAGTTTCTATTGATGCATTTTCAAGTTCAGAAATTGTATAGTCTACTAGTAAATCCACAAAGACATTTTTCCTTTATGTTGCAATATTTTAAAAAACTATTTCTAGCATTATTTTTGTTCTTTCTTAGAATTTACATCTCTCTGCTTACATTCCCATCTGTTAGTGCATGCTATCCATTTACTCATATTAAACTTAGCATATTAATCATTGTTGTTTAAATTTTCATTTTGATAATTCCAACATCCCTGCCATATAATTCTGGTTTTGATGGTTGCTCTGTTTTTTCAACTTGTATCTTCTTTTTTGGCCTTGACTATATTTTGCAATATTTTTCTAGCTATTCAGACATGATAAGACCAGGTCAAAGGAATCTTGTTTTTTTTTTTTTAATTGTTTAATTTATTATTTTTATTTTAAAGATAAGGGATATAATTCAGGGTTAGGTATACAAGTAGTCATTGTGTAGGTAAAGCTTGGGTACTCTTACTGATGTTATATGGCCCCCCATCCTCTGGCAGTGCCCTACTACTGACAATTCTTTTCTTTATAGTGTTATGACAAATGTTTAGGGCCTACTTATGAGTGAGTGCATATGGCTCTCAGATCTTTGTTTCTGTGATAAATCACTGAGTATTATAGACTCTAAATCCATCCAAGTTGCTGCAAAGTCCAAAGTTTGTTTTTCTTTAAGACTGCATAATATTCCACTGTGTATCTATACCACATTTTTTAATCCAGTTCACTGTCAATGGGCAGGACAGCTTGTTCCATGTTTTTGTTATTGTGAATAATGCTGCAATAAATATGCATGTGCATGTATCTTTTTTACAGAGTGATTTGAGTTCCTTTGGGTATATTACCAAAAGGGAGATTTCTGGGTCAAATGGAGGTCAATTTTTAGAGTTTTTATCCATTGCCACACTGCTTTCCACAAAAATTGTACTAGCTTACACTCTCACCAACACTGTAGAAGGTTCCCTTTTCCCAACATCTTCTCCAGCATCTGTTGTCTTTTGAGTTATTGATGATGGTCATACTCACTGGAGTTAGGTGGTATCTCAGTGTGATTTTAATTTGCATTTCTTTGATGATTAGTGAGGCTGAACATTTTCTCATGTATCTCTTGGTTGCTCATATGTCTCCTTCAGAGAAGTGTCTATTCATATATTTTGCCCACTTTGAAATAGGGTTGTTTGTTTGTTTTTCTTTCAGCACATGTGAGATCTTTGTAGATCCCGGATGTTAAGCCTTTGTCAGATTTACCATTGGCAAATATTTTTTCCCATTCTGTGAGCTGTCTCCCTGCTCTCTTGATGGTTTCTTTTGCTTTGCAGAAGCTTTTCAGTTAGATGAGGTCCCACTTGTCTATCTTATGTCTTATGGCATTCGCTTTTGGAGAGTTGATCAAGAAATGGTTGCCTATTCCAATTTTGTAAGGGTGTTCCCTATGTTTTTTTCTAGGATTCTTATAGTTTCAGGTTTTACATTTAGGTTTTTGATCCATTTAGCGTTGATTTTTGTGTATGGTAATAGGTAGGGGTCCTGTTTCAATCTTCTGCTTGTGGTCAGCCAGTTTTCCCAGCACCATTTACTGAATAGGTTCTCCTCTCCCCAGTGGTTGTAGGTGGAGGCCTTGCTGAAGATGAGTTGGTTGAGAAATTGAGGTTTTTCTTCCAGAAACTCTATCCTGTTCCATTAATCTATGTGCCTGTTCTTGTACCAACACCAGGCTGTTTTGATTATTGTAGTTTTATGGTAAAGCATGAAGTCTTGAAGTATGATATCTTCCAATTTTTTTCTTTTGCTAATGATTGTTTTGGATATTTATGGTCTTTTATGTTTCCATATGAACTTCTGTATTGCTATTTCCAGGTCTGAAAAGAGTGATGTTGGTAATATAATGGGTATTGCTTTAAATTTGTAGATTGCCTTTGGTAAGATGGACATCTTAACAATGTTAATTCTTCCAATCCATGATTATGGAATATTTTTCCATTTGTTTGTGTTTTCTTTGATTTCTTTGAGCAGGGTTTTTAAAATTTTCATTGTAAAGGTCTTTCACTTCTCTAGTTAGGAAGATATCAAGGTATTTCATTTTTTTGTGGCTACTGTAAATGGGATTGTGCTTTTTATTTTGTTATCTGTTTATTGTTAGTGTATAGGAATGTGATGGCCTATTTTGTACCCTGAGACTTTGCCTAAGTCCTTTACCGGTTCAAGGATGTGCCTGACAGATTCTCTTGGGTTTCCAAGGTATAAGATTATGTTGTCCAAAAAGAGAGATAGCTAAACTCTTTTCCTATTTGGATATCCTTGATTTCCTTTTCTTGTCTGATTGCTCTAGCTAGTACTTCCAACACTATGTTGAACAGGAGGAGTGAGAGTGGGCAGCCTTGTCTTCTTCCAGTTTTCAGGCGAAATGGTTTAAATTTCTGTCCATTTAGCAGTATGCTGCCTGTGGGTTTATTGTAGATAGCACTTACTATTTTGAGGTATGTTCCATCCATGCCGTCGTGTTCAAGGGATTTCATCAAGAAGAGATGCTGGATTTTATCAAATGCTTTTTCTTCATCTAATGATATAATCATGTCATTTTCTTTTTACATTTGTTGAAGTATTTAATTACCTTTATGTCCTGCAGATATTGAACCATACTTGCATCCAACAGATGAAGCTTACTTGGTCATTGTGGAAGATTTTTGAGATGTTTTGTTGAGTCTGATTTCCTAGAATCTTGTTGAGAATTTTTGCATCTATGTTCATCAGGGATATTGGCCTATAATTCTCTTTCTTTGTTAGAACTTTACCCAGTTTGGGTATCAATATGATGCCAGATTTATAAAATGATTTGGGGAGAATTTTATCTTTCTTGATTGCTTGGAATACTTTCAATAGGATTGGTATCAATCCCTCCTTGTATGTTTTGAAAGTCATCTGGTCCAGGGCTTTTTATTGTAGGCAGTTTTCTTATGATGAAGTTAATTTCTTTAGTTGTTATTGGTCTATTTAGGGTTTCAATTTCTTCTTGTTTCAACCTTGGGAGATTGTGTGATGTCAGAAAGTCCTCCATTTGTTTAGGTTATTGAGTTTGCTTCCATACAGGTGTGCATAGTAATCTCTGATAATCTTTTGTATCTCTTCAGGGTCAGTTGTGACTTGATCTTTTGCATTTCTGATTATCTTTATTGGGCCTTTTCTCTCTTTTTCTTTGTCAGTCTAGCTGGGGGGAGGGGATCCATCTATCTTGTTCATCCTTTCAAAGAACCAACATTTTATTTCATTGCTTTTTTCCTATGATATTTTTGTCTTCTATGTCCCATATTTGGGCTTTTACTTTGGTGATCTGAATTCTTCTGCTGAAGTTAGAGCTTGGTGATCTTGTCTTTCCAGCTCCTTTAGATGATTTGTTAGGTTGTTAACTTGTGATCCTTTAATTTTCTTGATGTTTGTTTCTAGAGATATGAATTCCCCTCTTAATACTGATTTCATGGCATCCTAGGGGTTTTGGTAAGATTTTTCTTGGTTTTCATTTGTTTCTCAGAATCTCTTAATTTTTCTTTTGATTTCTGCATTTACTCAGGAGTTGTTCAGTATCATGCTGTTTAGTGTCCATTTTTCTGTGGGTTTTGGGTTAATTTTGTTGGTGTCAATATTTATTTTTATTCCACTGTGGTCTGAAAAGGTGCATGACAGTATTTTGATCTTATAAAATTTGTTTATGTTTGATTTATGGCCAAGGGTGTGGTCATATTTGGAGTACATTTCATGCAGTGATGAGTAGAATGTGTATTCTATGGTTTTCAGGTGTAATGTTCTGTAGGTAAGTATTAAGTCCATTTAGTTAAGCATCCAATTCAGCTTCAGGCTCTCCTTGTTGATTTTTTGCCTCAATGATCTATCTAGGGTTGTTAGTGTGGTATTTAAGTCTCCAGGCATGATAGTGTTAGAGTCAATATCTTTTCTTAGTTTACTTAGTAGTTATTTTATAAAAGCTGGTTCTCCTATGTTGTGTGCATATATGTTTAGAATGGATATTTCTTATTGATACATTGAGCCTTTTATCATTATGTAGTATCTTTCTGTATCTTTTTAATTTTTTATAGGTTAAAGGTTGCTTTGTCTGATATTAAGATAGTGACTCCTGCTTTTTTTGTGTTCCATTCACCTGAAAATTTGTTTTCTATCTTCTAACTTTGAAGCTGTGAGAGTTCTTTGTGTTGAGATTGTTTCCTGGAGGCAGAAAATTGTGGGGTCTTTTTTTAAATCCACTTTTCCATTCTATGTCTTTTCAGTGGTGCATTTAGTCCATTCATGTTCAGGCTGATTATTGAGATGTGAGAATTTATCCCTGTCATGAGGCTCTTATAAAGATCTTTGCTGCTGTTTTTGTTGTTTATTTGTTTAATTGTCTGTTGGTTTTCTTTTGATTTGGGTATTGATCTATGTGTATGTTTTCAATTTTGCAGTCATGATTCATGCTGTGTTAATTTTCTGTTTTCCTGCATTCTTGGGAAGAGTGTGATCATTCTTTATTCCCTTTCTTCTGTGCTTAATATCTTCAGGGTCTCTTGTCAAGCTTGCCTGGAGGCAGAATAAACTCTTAGGGATTGACTGTTTAGGAAGGATTTTAATTCTCCATCACTGATGAAGCTTAGCTTACCTGGCTAGTGAATTCTTGGTTAGAATGTTTATCCTTAAGAACTTTGAATATTGGGCTCCAGTCTCTTCTAGTCTGTAGTGTTTTTAAGTTTCCTTTCTGTTTCTGTAGATAAGTCTCTTGTCATTTTAATAGGACTTCATTGGTTGGTAATCTGACTTTTCTCTCTCACTGCCTTTAGGATTTTTTCTTGTATGCCCACTTTATATAAGCAAACTACTATGTGTCTAGGAGTTGGTCTTCTCACTTGATGCCTTGCAGGGGTTTTCTGAATTGCTTATGTTTGAATGGTTGTATCTCTGACGAGATGAGGGAAGTTTTCTTGGATAACTTCATGGAATGCTTGCTCCAAGGTTGCCTCTATCTCCTTTTCTGCCCCAGGAATGCCAATCAGGTGTAAGTTCAGCCTCTTAACTCATTTGTGATTGCTGATGTGA
Organism: Tarsius wallacei; assembly: GCA_963574415.1. Taxonomy (NCBI): domain Eukaryota; kingdom Metazoa; phylum Chordata; class Mammalia; order Primates; family Tarsiidae; genus Tarsius; species Tarsius wallacei. The sequence goes on along the minus strand of CAUYQG010062390.1, from coordinate 9,397 downwards.
ATTTACATCATTCCAAATTCTGTCCCTATTGTTGCTGATGTGAATTTACATCATTCTAAATTATGTTCCTGGTTGCCACTGATGTAAATTTATGTCTTTGAAAACTCTGTTTCTGAATAATATATATTCTGGTTATAATACAGATACAAATATAAAGTATAAACTGCTAGTCAGAGTGGTGTCTGAGGCAAATGCTGGATATGTCTCAACTTTCAACTGTATTGTGAAAAAGGTGACAATTTAGAAAAGACCATTTCACTTGTGCTTAATGACAGAATTTTGCAGCATCCAGTTTCAGATTTTTATTTTCACTTACAATCAATATTAAGAAAGTGAAAAATCGGCCAATCACAAATGTGTTAATATAATCACACATCTCTTGGAAGCTTTTGTTCCATCTTTTTAAGTTTTCTTTCTATGTTTTTAACAGTTTGGGTTAGTTCCCTATTTTGGTCTTCAAGTTGAGATTCTTTCTTCTGCTTGGTTAATTCTGCTTTCCATGCTTGTCAATTTGTTACTATTTTGTTTATTGCATTCTTTATTGCCATCATCTCAGTTATCACCACTTTCATTCTTTCATCTTGTCTTTCTTTGTTTCTGTTTATCCTTTCCATCAATGCCTCAGATGTGTGATCTGAGACCAGTTGTTCTGAGGACTCTTTATTCATTGCTTGAGTTCTGAAGTTGATATTCTCAAGTGCTGTTTTTCCAGGGATATGGAGGGTACCTGTGTCCTTCCATTGATTCTTCTTCATCTGTGATGGTTCCCACCTTTTTTCTCCCTCTTTAATTCTGTTGCTCAGTAATAGGGGGATAGCTTTCATATCTGTTTGCTCAATACCCTATTCTTTCTTATGTAGAGCCTCTGGATTTGTTCCATTTGAAGCTAGACTTGGGGTGGGGACTGTGCTGTCCTTTTGCAGTTTTGAGATTTGATTAAGGTGTAATGAAGGGAGCTATGGTTCAGAAGCTATCTGCAGATCACAGTATCCACTGACTAGTGTGTGGGCCCCTCTGCACCCTGCTTTCCCCCACCTTACAATCTGTCCACGCAGTGGGAGCATACATATGCCCCCTGAAACAAAAATGAGATAAGAAAAAAGAATAGAGAAAGGCAGAAGGGAGACAAAAGGAAGATGAGGAGAAAGAAGGAGAAAAAGGAGAACAGGCAGGCACACAAACTAATGGATAAACAAACAAACAAACATACAAACAAAAAGAAACACAATGATACACTCACCCTCAAAAATACCCATACACAAACAAAACAAAAATAAAAACAATAAAATGGATGAGAAAAGGGTCAAATTAAGTGAATACATGTACAGGAAGATATGTATAGAAAGAGCAGGAAAAAAAGAGATCCCTTTTGTGGCCATTTTTTTTTTTTAATGGGACGTTCCAAGTGCCATTGCTGCTTCTGGCTGCCACTGTGGTGGGGAGTGGGCTACAATCTCCAGCCCTTGCTCTCTACTCTCAGTGTAGGTTGTTTGGGTTGCTCCCAATGTGGATCAGATGTTCCACAGACTGCTTGGGGAGGAGGGTGACTCACCCCAACTCGTCTACTACTGCTGCTGCCAGGTTTCCTAGTTGGATCAGATACGTCTGTGCCTGATCCAGCATGGGGGTGTCTGCCTCTTCAGTATCTGCTCCTGAAATTACCTCTCTGGACAAGTTATGGTCAGTCACAGAGGGTGGTGGAGATTGCTCTTCCATCTCAGGTTGGAGACTGATTAGAATTGGGTGGGCCAAAGCAGGCCTCTGCCCAGTCCTGAGACAGAGAAAATGGCAGCAGTTCACCTCTTCAGCAGGGCTTAGCTCCAGATTTCCTCTCCATGCCTTCTCCATGGTTCCACTGCCAGTGCCCAGCCTACTGCTGCAAGTGGTGTTGTGGGCCAGGTGCCAGGCACTAAGAGGCAGCTGGTCTCTGCTGCCTTCTCCCAAGAGATGTCCAAGAATAATGGACAATCCTGCATGCTGGGGGTGCTGATCTCAGAGCAGTAGTAGGTTGCAGCTGCCTCTGGAGGGAAGCCCCGGATGCTTGATCCCATGTCTCCATTTCAGATGGACTTTTTCTAATCCACCTGCACACACCCATGTATACAGACAAGTCCTTATGGATACTCACCCATGCAGAGACTCACACTCCCACTAGTTCCATGACCATCTTCAGTAAAATAAATTTCTATAAATAAGCCTTTAGTAATGTAGTAGCAAGGTATGAGGGGGGAAGGAAAAGCTTATTTAAACTTGTGGCTTAAGTTTTTTGGACAATCTTAGAAAATTAGTGGGCAATAATTTACCCATCAAAGCTTTGGTCCTTCTCTCTTCTTCTGACATCTTTACACTGATATTAGAACTTTTTACTATGTTTCATAACTCTCTTACATACTTTGTATATTTCTTAATCCTTTTATTTATTTTGTGTTTCACTGTGGGTATTTTATATCATACTATCTTCCAGATTACTAACACTCCGTTTTATTGTCTCATCTGCTGTTACACTCATTTATTGAATTCTTAATTTCAATTGATTATGTTAGCATTTCTCTGGTTAAATTTTTCACCCATTATTTTCTAACATGTTACTTTTTAAAGTCTGTGTCTGATGATTCCAACATCTAGAACATCTATGTACAAAAAATTGTGGCAATAATTTTAAGCTCTTTCTGAGTTCTTCTTGAAACAAGTTTTTTTTTTCTTCATTGGGTAGTGAGATTATGAACAGATAACCTATTTCACTCAGGGACTGAGACATTTTGAAGATAGGCTTTTGTTTTTATAAAGGCTTGCTATTTCTGGTGTACTCTTAATTCTGAGGTACAGTCTTCTGGTGAACTATAGTTGAGCCTTGAATAATATAGGAATTACAGGAGCCAATCCCATAATGCAGTCAACATTTGCATATAAATTTTGACTCCCCTAAAACTTAGCTTCTATAGCCTACTTTTGACCAGAAGCCTTATAAATAACATAAATAGTCAACAGATAGTTTATATCTTATATGTATTAAATATTGTATTCTTACAATAAGTATGCTAGAGAAAACAAAATGGTATTAAGAAAACCATAAGGGAGAGAAAATAGAAAATATATGTACTATTCAATAAGTTAAAGTGGATAATCCTAAAAGTTTTTATCCTTATTGTCTTCACATTGAGTAGGCTGAAGAGGAAGAGAAAGAGGAGAGGCAGGTCTTGCTGTCTCAGTAGTGGCAAAGGCATAGATGATGGAGGTGGTAAAAGAGGAGGAGGAGAGGCAAGCACACTTGGTGCAACTTTTGGAAATATATCATGATTACTATCTGACTTTTTTTGCTTTTTAAATTTCTCTAAAAATATTTTTATACTTTAACAGTCTTTCTTCCACTGTTTGCTTTTGTTTCAGTGTCTGTGTCATAGAAGTGTCTGTGTTGTAAAAGGAGTCAAAACCAGTATTGAAAGATCAGAATCCTTCTGTCAGATCGTCTAATGTCAATTTGTTTTCTTCATTGCTTCTTCTATGTCTTCTTCCTCATAGTCTGATGCTGGTTTGGAAGCATTCATTTCCATCCAAGTTGTCTTCTGTTATTCCTCTAATGTCATGTCTATTAACTCTTGAATTTCTTCAAGAAACCCTTCACCACCACCACCACCTTTTTTGGGACATATCCACAATCTCGTTTATGATTTCCTTGATTGACTCTTGTAAATCCTGCAAATTTCACAAGTTTTCTATAACAAAGTGGCATTTTTCCATGGTGTAATCCTTCCAGAATTACATGACATTCTCACAATTGAGTTTTTCTTTTATAACATTGACAATCCTCTCCACAGAGTACCACATGTAATGAGACAAAGGTTTTTATGACCCCCAATCTAAAGCCTAACTTAGAGATGTTGTGTTTTTTGGACAAGTAGACTACACTGACACCTTACATGTTCAACTAATGGTGTTTTGAAAGGCCAGGGGCATTGTCCAATAGCAAAATAACTTTAAATGGCAATCCTTTATTGGCAAGGTAATTTCTGACTTCAGGGACAAAGCATTCATGGAACCAATTCAGAAAAATGGTGTTCATTGTCCAGGCCTTCTTATTGTACAACCCAAACACTGGCAGCTGGTGTTTATTTTTTCCCTTTGTCCACCTAAAGGAGAAAACTAAGGCACAAAATATAATTTTTAAAAGTAATGTGAACTTGAAAAATATTTAGGCTTATTTATTTAATCTATGAGTATTCATTTATCTTTAAGTTACCTTAGTACCATCTAGATAAATACAAACACATTATAGGCATATACACATATGAAGCACAACATATAACATAATCATGTGGACATGTATGTATCTAAAAATCAAAGAGATCAAGGAGTTCAATGTGAAAGAAAATAGAACTTTAGAAGTAAGAGGAATCTGGCCACCTGCAGCTCTTGGGGCTTCAAGAGGAAAAGCAGTTTTCTCCCTAAAAAGAGAAGTGTGTGGTGCTTTTTCTGTTTTGCTCAAGGAGTCTCAGGAATGTTAGAAGTTTTCTTTAGGTCTTCTCAAGTGGTATTGAAGGTGGCAAGAGGAGGGAGGGACAGAGGTAAATGAAAAAATAGGTCTTAGAGAAATCAGTTTGAAGAGCTCTTGTTTTCCAAAGGACGAAGTTTTCATTATCCTTGGAAAATATGTCAACAAGAAGACAAGCAGACAGAGAGAACACATATAGTTATTAATAGCAAGGGTTTAAGAAAAAAATTCAGTAAACTGAGAAGCTTTTCTGGAGATAACAAAGGCATATGTGTGTGTGTGTGTGTGTGTGTGTGTGTATAAACTTTTAATTAAGTCAATTCTTGACTATAAAACTTTAAAAGAAATATTTTTATTAGGTTTTAGTCCAGAAAATCGCAAACATTTCTGTTACTTGACTTTTCCTTTTGAAATTTACACCAATAAGAAGTCTTAGAGGTGGGACATGTTTGTTTACTAGAGGTCTAGGGTCATCATTACTTAAAATTATTTGTATCTCAGTTGGAGTGCTGTTTTGCTAATTCCCTGGATGTTTTAACATAGAAGATTTACATCTCCAAGGGACGGAAAAAGTCCGAGAAAGGCTGAAGTGTCTTTTGTAAATCCTGCAGCAGTTTGGGGGAGTTAAAGACGAGCTTTCTAAAAATATACTTGCAAGTTTCTTATTTTCAGATTTCAGCCAGGACAGAGAGTAGGCTGCCCATACAACTTGGTTCTAAAACCTGCTTTTCCTGATTGTGCATGCAAGTATATTAATTTAGAAATTTCAAAAGATCTCACCCCCCATTTTGTCCACTGTAGTGTGAATAAGTCTTAAGTCACATGGGTCCATTTACATAGGTATTTGCAAGATAGAGTCCCATAGGTATTATACATAAATCCAGCTGGTGTTTTCAAGGGGATGTGGGGTGCCCCATGAAGGAAAGTTTAGTTGTGATGAGAAGTTTCCCATAGTTTTAGAAATTCATTTCCAAAAGTTACCAAGGACAGGACAGGAAATTGTGTTGGAGTGTGCAGCTTTGTGTTACTTCTTAAGGTGTCACTTTTTAAGGTGTCACAAGAGTTGTGAATTACTCTTTCATGTGTCTCTCAATCTCTGATTACCATGCAGCAGCATAGTGCTCAAGATGCCAGGTGACCAACACTTACATGCACCTTCTAGCTAAGCTGAAAGTCTCTGCATGTGCTTTGGAAAGAAGGCCCTGTGAAGACTGCTAAATGTCATGGAAAAATACCCCGACATCTCTGCAAAGTCTCTAGTCACCTAAAGCACTCGAATGGATCAGAAGGAGAAACTGCCTCTTCTCTTCAGAGCAAGAGAACTCATCCTCATGCACCTTTAGGCTTGAAACACAAAAAATTAGTCACAAATGAAAATGCAAGTCCAAATTACATGCAGTAGGAAGCAGCTGCCATTTTAAAAGTATGCTATGTAATTTTAGGTCAAAAGACAAAAGACTGCCCGTGCTAGACTGCCAGTACTGTGAGCCTGACCTCCTGCTGTGAGACAGAGATGGAGAAGGCAAAAATTCTCTTTTTTTCCCCCTGAAACCTGAGTCCCCATGCTTATAGACAGAAACAGAAGCCTCCATTCTAGAAAAGTAGAGTTAGAAAAACATGGCTCAAGTAAAGTCTAGACCTCACCAGAGAGCAGGAAGATATGTATTCAGGAAAACTCATCCCTAAAGAACACAAGGGGCTCTGTTTGGCCAGGAGCTGAGTCCAGGAGGAGTGTTGGATAGTGTTGGGGTGAAGTAGCTCTGAATCCTATTCACAGCACGAGAAATGACAACCTAAAGGAAGAAGCTGGTACACAAAATATAATTTTAGAGTTTTCTTGAGCCAAAATGAAGACACCTGCCCCTAAGTCTCATACCCAAGTAACCTTGGACATGAATTCAATTTGACCTTTGCTACAAACAGGTCTTTAAAGGCAAAAAAGGAGGACCAGAAGTGGGCTGATATAAAATTGTCAGGAGTTCTCATTGGTTTACAAAAATAACATTGATTAGAGATTGGCTATACATAGTAGAAATATAGACTCTGAGTTATGTTGTCTTGCATGCAGCATTGTTAGATTAATTTATAGCTATTTGTGGCATCAGTCAGTCTAGAGTCCACATAGCAAGCAGCTTCAAAAAGATGATTACTTAGCTCAAGGGAGAAAGGGAGACATGACTGCAGTCTCATTCCTATCACTCTGGCCCTGATAATTTAGAGGCTCACATTCCTCAGATAAAATGCTTCTTTTCTTTCCAGTCTTCAAGGTTTGAGGGTTAGTAGCTTTAGATAAGGGTAGTCCTGATGATAAGTGTGACTGCATTCGCACAAAACAGAATTAGCCTATCATTTTCTGCTTTAAATCCTGGTGCTTTCTTCTCTTTCTTACTAATAAATGTTCTTTGTGACATTTTCCCCCCAAATAAGACACTTTTATCTACATTTAAAACCTGTTGCAGATATCCTTTCACCTCAATGATTTACTTAATGGCAACTAAGAACTTGTTTGCTGACCCTTGGTCAGCAGTAGTTCCTTCTCCTGTTATATTAACATTTTTTAAGCCAAATCTTTTTCTAAAATTAACATTCATGTCTTTTTGAAAAAGCAATCCTGCACTCATATAAAAGCTGAAATTTCAATGTAAGTAGATGTTTTATAAAAGTGCAAGATTAGGGGGGTTATTTTGCTGTTGTTGAAAATGATGTTTGAGTATTCTCTTTTTTAGAAATATTTTAGCCGGGCTCGGTGGCTCAGCCTGTAATCCCGCGCTTTGGGAGGCTGAGTTGAGTGGATTGCCTGAGCCCGCGGGTTCGAGACCCGCCTGGGCAACTTGGCGAGACCTCATCTCTACAATAAATCAAAAAATTAGCCGGGCGTGGTAGCACGCGCATGTAGTTCCAGCTACTTGGAAGGCTGAGGCGGAAGGATCGCCGGAGCCCGGCGAGTCGAGGCTGCAGTGGACGGGAGCGGCCACTGCACTCCAGTCTAGGTGACAGAGTGAGACTCTAACTCAAAAAAAAAAAAAAATTTAGGCTGGGCTCAGTAGCTCAGCCTATAAACCCAGCACTTTGGGAGACCGAGGCGAGTGGATTGCCTGAGCCTGCGGATTCGAGATCAGCCAGGGGCAGCTTGGCGAAATCTAGTCTCTACAATAAATAAACAATTGGCCGGGCGTGTTAGCCTGCACCTGTAGTTCCAGCTACTTGGAAGGCCGATGCAGAAGGATCACCGGAGCCCAGCAGGTCGACGCTGGGGTGGCTGTGAGAATGCCACTACACTCCAGCCTGGGCAACAGAGTGAGATTCCAACTCAAAAAAAAAAGAAAAGAAAAAAAAAAAATATATATATATATATACGTATTAAAAAAAAAAAATATATATATATACGTATTTTAAATCCAGGAGTATATTGCAGTTTTGTTACATGGTATACTGCCTAACAGTGAAGTGTGGACTTCTATTGAACTCATCACACAAATAACGAACATGGTACCCAATAAGGTAGTTTTCTAACCCTTTCTCCCATCCCTTCCTTCCCCCTTTAGGAGTCCTCCGTGTCTGTTGTTCTCATCTTTATGTATGTCTGTACCTAGTGTTTAGCTTTCACTTTTAAGTGAGAACACATGGTATTTGGTTTTCTGTTTCTGCATTAATTTGCTTAGAATAATGGCTTCTATCTGACAAAGGCTTAATATCAGGAATCTATAAAGAACTCAAATGAATCAACAGAAAAAACAAATAACCTCCTCAAATAGTGGGCAAAGAACATGAATAGATACTTCTCAAAGGAAGACATATAATCAACCAACAAACATGAAAAAATGCTCAGGATGACTTATCATCAGAGCAATACAAATCAAAACTACAATGAGATACCATCTCACACTGGTCAGGACGGCTATTATTAAAATGTCAAAAAACTATGGATGTTGGCAAAGTTCTGCAAAAAAGAGAATATTTGTTCACTGTTGGTGGAACGTAAGCTGGTTCAACCCCTGTGGAAAGCAGTTTGGAGAGTTTTCAAAGAACTAAAAATAGTGCTACCATTCAAAGAGTTGATGCATATCTTGCAAATATTTTCTCCTTTTTGTAGGTTGTCTATTTACTCTGTTGATAGTTTATTTTGCTGTGCAGAAGCTCTTTAGTTTAACTAGGTCCCAAGTGTCCATTTTTGTTTTTCCTGTGCTTGATTCTGAGAACTTAGTTATAAATTTGTTGTGCAGGCCAATGTCCAAAAGTGTGTTTTCTTTTAGGACTTTTTAGCTTAAGGTTTTACATTTAGGTTTTTAATCCATCTTGAGTTAATTTTTGTATATGGTGAGAGGTAGAGGTCCAGCTTCATTTTTCTGCATGTGGTTAGCCAGTTTTTTCAGTACCATTTATGGAATAGGGTGTCCTTTCCCTGTTGTTTATTTTGTCTTGACTTTGTCAAAGATCAGTTGGTTGTAGGTGAATGGATTTATTTCTGGGTTCTTTATTCTGTTCCATTGGTCTATGTGTTTCTTTTTGTACCAGTGGCATGCCATTTTGATTATTGCAGGCTTGTAGTCAAGTTTGAGTTAGGTAATGCTATGCCTCCAGTTTTGTTCTTTTTGCTTATGATTGCTTTGGCTATTCATACTCTTTTTTTAGTTCCATATGAATGCTAGGATAGTTTTTTCTAATTCTGTGAAAAATGACACTGGTAATTTGATAGAGATTGTGTTGAATCTGTAGATTGCTTTGAGCATGTAGACATTGATCAGTATTGATTCTTCCAATACATGAGTGTGGAACATTTTTCCATTTGTTTGTGTCATCTTTTATTTTTATTTTTATTTTTTTATTTTTTATTTTTTTGAGTTGGAGTCTCACTCTATCACCCAGACTGGAGTGCAGCCTCGACTTGCTGGGCTCCGGTGATCCTTC
>CAUYQG010062385.1:0-15803 GCA_963574415.1 Tarsius wallacei | reverse complement strand
AGTAGCCGGAACTACAGGCGTGCACTACCACGCCCGGCTAATTTTTTTGATTTATTGTAGAGATGAGGTTTCGCCTGCCCAGGCGGGTCTCGAACCCGCGGGGTCAGGCAATCAACTCACCTCAGCCTCCCGAGGCACGGGATTACAGGCTGAGCCACCGAGCCCGGCTGATAGGTTGAACTTTTTATCATTACGTAGTGTCTTCCATATCTTTTTAATTTTTTATAGTTTAAAGGTTGTTTTGTCTGATATTAAGATTGTGAATCCTGCCTTTTTTTGCCTTCTATTCACCTGAAAGCTTATTTCTCATCCTCTAGTTTTGAGTCTGTGGATGTCCTTTATAGTGAGATATGTTTCCTGGAGGCAGCATATCCTCGATTTGTGTGTTTTTTAAAATCCATTTTGACATACTATGTCTTTTCAGTTGTGCATTTAGTTCACTGACATTCAGATTTACTATGAAATGTGAGGGTTTATTCCCATCATAAAGCTCTTATAAGCCTGTTTTATTTTATTTTAACTTTTTGGGTTGATATATGTGTGGGTTTTCAATTTTGTACTTGCAAGGTGTGTTGCATTGATTCTGTGTTTTTCTACATTCTTGGGAAGTTCATAGCTGTTCTTTTTATTTATTTTTCTTTTTCTTCTGTGCTTAATCTTGAACATCTCCTGTAGAGCTGGTCTGGAGGCAGCATAATCTTTTAGGGATTGGATGTCTGTTTAGGTTTTTAATTATCCATGGTTGATGAAGCTGAGCTTGACTGGATAGGTTGACAGATCTTCTTTTCTCTTTAATTTTGTTATTCAGTGGTAGTGGGTGGAGCTTTTATGTCTGTTTTTTGCTCAGCCTACTATTCTTCCCTGATCAGAGGTTCTGAATTTGTTCTGTTTTGAAATAGTGCTGGCAGTAGGAAGCATTACTGTTTCTTGTCATTTTGTGAGTTAAATAAGGTGGCGGGTAGGGAGTTAGAGTCCAAAAACTAATTGCAAGTTACAATGTTTGCTGACTGGAGTATGGGCCCATTGAGACCTGCTCACCACCATAAGTCTATATGACAATACAGGGGGTACTTTTGTGTACCCCCGAGTCCAAGATAAAGTAATAGTAAGGAGAACAGAGAAAGGTAGAATAAAATAGAATGAACAAAAATAATAAAAATTTAAAAAACACAGAAAAACAAATGCAAAAACAAGAATAAGGCAAAAACCAAAAAAGGACCAAAAAACCCAAAATCAAAAGAAAAAGGAAGAAACACACACAAAAAAACCCATAAAAACTGAACAACACACACACACACACACACACCCCAAAAAATGAAAGAGGAAGAAGGAAAAAAAGGGGGAAAAGCAACTCGAACCCTCAGATACACATTCACACACACACACACACACACACACAAAACAAAAACAAAAAACCAAAAAATTTTTTAAAAAGGATTAAAAAATATTTCTAGTCACTAACTGCCCTCTTGTGACATTTCTGTAATTATTCCTCTAAGCTGTTCACAGGTAAGCCCCTCTGCTGTCACCTGTGGGGCTACTGGCTCACAATCTCCCCAGCCCGTGGCCCAGGGGGTAAGGAGGGGGCTGTGGAAGCGGGTGGGTCATCAGTCCTCCCCTACCACTCTTGTAAGGATGATTCCCTTTGGAAGGGATATGTGAGATTGTCTCTTCCCCAGGAGCTGGCACTGGATGCCCTAGTCAGTCTTATCCCAAACTAGATTTCTCCTAGCACGACTGCCATCCAGGCTTCCCTTGGATTCGTCCTTCTCAGTCATTCCCCAGCTATGTGGGTCTGATGTTCATAGGATTGCTGGGGAGGATGGGGTGGGTTAGCCCAGGACACACGGCTGATCTCTTGGGGGTCCTTATTGTCCTTTTCTGGTCACACTCTTTGTCCCATGGCTGGGGCTGTGTAAGGGGTGGGGCACCTGAGACTCCACACTAATCTTGTCCCTCTGAAGTTTTTGCTTTTGGGATAGTGCTTCTGAGTCACAATCAGCTCCAGAGTAGATAACCCACTGGTCATAGAGAGCAAGCCCAGTTTTCAAAATGGTGTTAGGGTGCCTGTTTCATCTTCTTCAGTAGGACTCTGCCTCTGGTACCCTTGCTGTATTCCCTACATGGCCCTCACTGCTAGTGTCTGGCTTGGTGCTGCAGTGGTCAGGCAGTCTGGCACCAGCAGTCACTCCAGGCAGCTTCTCCCTGGGAAAAGCTTTATTATTATTTTATAAATGGCTGTCTTCTTTTGTGCCCCAGGAGGTACTAGGGTTCAAGCAGAGCAGCTGTGGCATCAGCCACTTCAAAAGGAGAGCCCTGGACACTTGCTCCCACGTGCCCACTCAGTCACCCACTCACACACCCACTTCCACATAGACATGCACACAAATTTGTCTGTATACTCACTCATTCACACAGGGACTTGCATTTTCTAACCAACTCTACTGCCATCTTCCCCCTCCTCTCCAACTCAGTATTTCTATTTCTACAAGTGTATCCTGGACTTATGATAGCACAAAAGTACAGAACTATACTTACTCAGATTTTTTCTGGAAAACATTAACAACATTTATTTGCATCAAGAAAACAATGGTTCAATAAATCACACTGTTGGCTGACTGTGATATTGTCACACTATAAAATCAAATTCTGTGCAACTGTTCAAAAATCTTAGGAACGTCTATGTTTTGCAACATAGAGATAGATGCCAAATATATTGCTTAGCAATGAATTGTGGCAAAATTTGAAAACTGGAATGGATAATAGCATTTTGTTAAAAATATGCACTCTAGAGTTAGAATTCCTGATTTGAAATTAAGCTGTGTCATGCAATGTCATACATTGAACAAGCTCCTTAAGTTTTTGGAACTCAGATTATTTGCTTATATGCAATAATGTGAATAATCACATCACTACCTCAAAGTGTTATTATAAAAAAAATTAGTGTGAATAAATATGAAAAACATGTATCTCATTGCCCAGGCCTACTCAATCAATGTTAAATAATATTGTTATTACATTCATAATATGGCTGTGTGTACTATACTTAAAATATTCACAAATATGCTAATAATGAACACTTGCAGAAAATGATATGAGGGTGAAAATAGGGGTAGGGATGAAAGAAAATGAAAGATTTTATGAAGTTGTATATTTTGTAAAATTTTCACCATGAGCATGTGGTTCCTCAATAATAAATCATAAATATTTCCATTTTATTTTTTCCATTTTTATTTTTTTTCAGGGGGTATACAAGTTTGTTACATGGATAACCATGTTTGTTACATGGACATATTGTATAGTGGTGTGGATTAAGTCTCAGGTAGTCCATTCTCCAGATAGTGAACACTGTATCCCATAGGCAATTTCTGAACCCTAATCCCCCCACCACCTTCCCTGATATTGGTGTTCTTGGTGTCCATAATTTCCTTTTTTGTGTCCATTTAACTCCTAGAAATAAGAGAGAACAGGCAGTGTTTGGGTCTCTGTTTCTGAGTCACTTTATTTAGGAAGATGATCTATCTCCAGTTCCATCCCAGTGGCTGCAAAGAATATGATTTTATTCTTTTTATGACTGTATAGTATTTCATGGTATATGAATACCATATTTTGTTTGTCCAGTCAACTGTTGGTGGGCACGTAGATTATTTCCATGGTTTTGCTATTGTGAATAGTGCTACAATGAACATACAAGTACAAATAATCTTTTTAATATATTAATTTATTTTCCTTTGGGTAGAATCCTAGTAGTGAGATTAGTGGGTTAAATGGCAATTCAATTTTTAGTTCTTTGAGAAATCTCAATACTGTTTTCTAAAGAGGTTGAACTAGTCTACAATTCCACCAACAGTAAATGAGCAATCCCATTTCTCTGTAACAACACCAGCATCAGTTGTTTGACTTTTTAATAATTGCCATTCTGACTGCTGTGAAGGTAATATCACATTGTGGTTTTAATTTCATTATTCTGATGATTAGTGATGATGAGCATCTTCTTCATCTGTTTGTTGGCCACTTATGTGTCTTCTTCTTCTGTCCTCATGTCATTTGCCCACTCTTTGATGGTAAAGTGGGTTTTCTGTTCATTCTGCTATTTATTTTGCTGTGCAGATGCTTGTTTGTTTAATTACGTTTCATTTATCTATTTTTGTTTATCTTGCAATTGCTTTTGGGGTCATCATTATAAATTAATTGCCTAGGCTCATATTCAGAAGAGTGTTTTCTTCTAAGATTTTTATAGTTTCAAATCTTACATACAAGTCTTTCATCTATCGTGAATTAATTTTTGTATATGGTGAGAGATGGGGGTCCAGTTTCATTCTTCTGCATATGACTAGCAATTTTCCTACCACTATTTATTTAATGGGGAGTCATTTCCCCATTGTTTATTTTTGTCAGCTTTGTTAAAGATAAGTTGGTTGTAGATATGTGGCTTTATTTCTGTTTTCTCTATTCTGCTCCATTGATCTATTATTATACCATATTCATGCTGTTTTAGTTACCTTAGAGAATAATTTAATTTAGTTGCCTTAGGGTATAATTTGAATTCAGGCAGTGTGAGACTTTTGCAACTCTTCTTTTTACTTAGAATTGCTTTGGCTATTTGGGTTCTTTGTTGGTGCAAATATAAATATTAAGATTTTTTTTTTTTTTGGTTTTGTAAAGAACAAAGTTGATGTTTTGATCAGAATTGCATTGAATCTGTAGATTGCTTTGCCCAGTTTTGTCATTTTAATAATATTGATTCTTCCAATCTATGAACATGGAATGTTTTTCCATTTGTGTTGCCTACAATTTCTTTCATCGGTGTTTTATAGTTCTCCTTGTAGAAATCTTTCACTTCTTAGTAATGTGTATTCCTTGATTTGTGTGTTTGTGTGTGTGTGTGTGTAAAGATCTTTCACTTCCTAGTTACATGCATTCCTAGGTATGTGTGTGTGTGTGTGTGTGTGTGTGTGTGTGTGTGTGTTTGTCTCTGTGTCTATTGTGAATGGGATTGAGCTCTTGATTCAGTTCTCAGTTTGAGTGTTATTAGTGTATAGGAACACTACAGATTTTTAAAAATTGATTTTGTATCCTGAGACTTTACTGAAGTTATTTATTAATAGTAGAAGCTTCTTGGAGAAATCTTCAGGCATACTAGGTATACAATCATATCATCCATTAACAGGAATATCCTTTAATCCTTTTTGCCAATATGGATGCATTTTATTTATTTCTCTTGCCAGATTGCTTTTGTTAGAACTCCCAAGATTATGTTGAATGAGAGTTGTGAGAGTGAATATCCCGGTATCGTTCCTATTCTGAGGAGGAATGTTTTCAACTTTTCCCTATTAACTATGATGTTGGCTGTGAGTTTATCATATATGCTTCTCATTTTTTTGAAATACAGTAGTTCAATGCCCAGTTTGTTGAGGGTTTTAATCATGAAGTGATGTTGGATTTTGTTGAATGCATTTTCTGTATCTATTGAGATGATCATATGGTTTTTATTTTTTTTCTATTTATGTGGTGGGCCACATCTATTGATTTGTGGATGTTGAACCATCTTTGCATCTCTGGAATAAACCCCCCAGGCTTTGACGGATTTTTTTTTTATATGCTGTTGAATTTGGTTTGTTAGTATTGTATTAAAAATTTCTGCATCTTTAATCATTGGGTAAATAGGCCTGTAGTTTTCTTTTTCTGTTGTGTCCTTGCTTGATTTTGGTATCCATGTGGTACTGGTTTCATAGAATGAGTTAGGGAAGAGTTCTTCTGTGATTATAATAGTTTTAGTAGGATTAGTACTATCTTTTTGTATGTCTGATCAGATTTGGCTATGAATCTGCCTGACCCTGGGCCTTTTATTGTTGGGAGATTTTTTTTTTTAATTACCAACTCAATTTTATTGCTAGCTATTGGTCTATTCAGGGTATCTGTTTTTTATTTTTATTTTTTCTTGTTCAGTCTTGGTAGGTTGTATGTTTCCAGGAATTAATCCATTTTCTCTAAGTTTTCAGTTTGTTACCATGGAAATATCCATAGTAGTCTCTGATATCTTCTTTGTTTATGTGGGCTCTGCTGTATGTCATCCCTTTCATTTCTGTTTGAATTTATTTGAGTCCTCTCTCTCTCTCTCTCTCTCGCTCTCTCTGTCTTTGTGTGTGTGTGTGTGTGTGTGTCACTATTTAGTCTAGCTAGTGGTCTGTCAATTTGTTTATTCTTTCAAAGAACCAACTTTTTTTTTTTTTGAGTTGGAGTCTTACTCCGTCACCCAGACTGGAGTGCAGTAGCCGTTCCCGGCCACTGCAGCCTCACCCTCCTGGGCTCCGGTGATCCTTCTGCCTCAGTCTTCCAAGTAGCTGGAACTACAGGCACGCGCTACCACGCCCAGCTAATTTTTGATTTATTGTCTTGTCAAGTTGCCCAGGTGGGTCTCGAACCCGCGGGCTCAGGCAATCCACTCACCTCAGCCTTCCAAAGCGCGGGATTACAGGCTGAGCCACCGAGCCCGGCTAGAACCAACTTTTTATTCATAGATCTTCTGTATCATTTCTGGCCTCAATCTCATTTAGTTCTTCTTTGATTTTTGTTATTTCTTCTCTTCTGCTAGCTTTAGGTTTAGATTGTTCTTGTTTTTCTGGTTCCTTGGGGTGCAAGGTTAAACTGTTGGTTTTGGATCTCTGTTATTTTGATGTAGGTATCTAATGCTATAAACTTTCCTCTCAGAACTGAGTTTGCTATGTTACAGAAATTTTGGTTTGCCGTGTCACTGTTTTCATTTATTTTGATTTTTTTTTTAACTTCTGCCTTAATTTTATTATTTTCCCAAGGGTAAATCTAAAATAAATTGTTCAGTTTCCATGTAGTGATACATTTTGGGAATTTATCTTAGTATTGAGTTTAAATTTCATTTCACTGCAGTCTGAGAAGATGCTTGGTATAATTTTGATGTTTTAAAATGTATTAAGATTTGCTTTATGGCCAAGCATGTGGTATACTTTAGAGAATATTCTGTGTGGAGATGAGAAGTATGTATATTCTGCAGCCACCGGGTGAAAAGTTCTGCAGATGTCTGTTAGGTCCATTTGGTCTACAGTCTAGTTTAAGTCCAATATTTCCTTGTTAATTTTCTGCTTTGATGATCTGACTCGTGATGTCAGCAGGATGTTAATTCACCCACTATTATTATATTGCTATAGATAAGTTTTATAACGTCAAGTAGTATTTGCTTCATATATTTGGGTGCTCTCGTATTCAGTGCATAAATGTTTAAGATACTCAAATCTTCTTGTTGAATATTACCTTTTATCATTATATAATGCCCTTCTTTGTCTTCTTTTATTGTTTTTGGTTTGAAGTCTGAGATATCTTATATGAGGATGGCTACTTCTGATCATTTTTGTTTTTCATTCACCTGATATATCTTTTTTCCATGCATTTTTTTTTTGAGTCTGTGACTTTCTTTGGCCTTTAGAGAGGACTCTTGTAGGCAGTATATGATAGGGCCTTTTATTTTTAAATCTAGTTTGCCACTCTTATTCTTTTAAGTGGGGCATTTAGACCATTTACATTCCGGGTTAATGTTGACATGTGAAGTTTTTTCCTACCATAGTGCCATAAGCTAGCTGACTTGGGGATTCAAATGTGTACTTGCTTTATAGGCTCTGTGAGCTTTGTACTTATGTGATTTTTTTATAATAGCAGGAGTCATCATTTTGTTTTTAAGTTTAGAACTACTTTGAGTATCTCTTGTAAAGCCACTTAGTGGCAACAAATTCCCTTAGTGTTTGTCAGGGAAGGACTTAATTTCTCCTTCATTTATGAAGCTTAATTTGGCTAGAGATAAGACTCTTGGCTCACATTTTTTTTCTTTAAAGAGTTTGAAAATAGGTACCTGCCGGGAGCCGCAATCATTAGTAAAAGTAAGGTAAAAGGGGCCTGAAAACAGGAAACATGCCGGCTGAGAGCAAGGCTCCAGTAAAATGCGGCCATGACGGAGGCAAAGCCCCATGGATCCTGTTGACAGACCTTCCCTAACTTTGAAGGATTGTGTGCATAGGCTTGAGAATGTCCCCTCTTTAATTGAGATAATAGATGCACAAATGGATGATGGCATTTGACAGCAAAATATTATACTTGGGCATGGTGAAGGTGAGGTTGCAGCAAGAGGGTGCCCCTTAGGGTGTGTAAGGATGTTTTTCAGTAACAGCAGGAGGTCGAGAAAAACAAGTCAACCACTTCCTCATGAACAACAGACCCCAGCTGAGAGCTGGTGGAAAACAACCGTTTGAGATAAAAAATAGGTTAAGATATTATAGGATTAAATAAGTAGTTTGATAAAGATAAAAGTTAGAATATTAATAATAAAATAGTAAGATAAGATAAAATAATAAGATAAGAGATATATAATAGTATTAGTGATAGTTAAGAAAATATAGGGATATAAGGATAAAAATAAGATTAATAGAAATAAATATATAGTAGTAAGTAAATTAAATAAGACTTAGAGTTAAGGTTTAGTTCTGTAGGGTAAGGGTATTATAGGCCTATAATAGTGAATAGTTATAAGAAATTTAGGAAGAAAACCAGGATGTTCACAAATGTTTGACTTAAGAAAAACACCATCTGTGGTTGAGATTGTTAAAGGTCAACTTTATTGTGAGTGCAAAAAGGATGTACGTGGGTGTTTGGTTAGCAACATAAGATACATTTTGTGGGTGCATGGCTGGGTAGAAAAACTATATAAGCTTGTGAAAATTAAATAAAAATTGGCAGAGTCCTGAGCTCTCCCAGGAAGAGGATTCCTGTCGTTCTTTTTTTTCTTTTTCGCCGCTTCCCGATTCCCCTATCTCAAGCCCTGACTCTCTGCTGGAGCTGGACTCCGGCACATCAGGGTTTTTGATGCTAATGAAGAGAGAAATTCTGATCACTGGCATGTACCAGGAGGCTAAAATGAAAATACTTGTCATCCAGTTCTCAATAAAATACAGCCATGGTAGTTGATATTCCAAAGGAACCATTTCTGTAAGTGTCCATATAAGTTAGGGTAATGGTTGAATTATCATTTAAAGTAAAATGACACTTTGAGAATGAAAGAATGCGTTATTAGTCATGCCAGGACAACAGGCATAGACTAGAACTGTCCTAGGTAGAAGGATGTATGGTTATCCTATATATAGAACGATGGCTTAATAAGTAACTCTTATAGGTCAGTACAGTCATACTGTTGATAGCCAACATTTGCTATGATTGCTCAGTGAATTATTTTGACATGTCGTATATATGCTGTGTCATTTGAAAAACATTTTAAAAATAACTCCCTGGTACATAAGGATAACAAGAATTTATAATTTAAAAAATTGTATCTGAAAGTTTAAGTAGTGAGAGATTAAAGGAGAATAAGTAATCTCAAGGGAGATTATTTTAAGCAATGAAGTGCAGGAGAAATAAAGTCTATTCATAATATAGAACTTTATCAATTATTAATAATATATTTTATATTTTTATGTAGAAATATTGAGAGAGATTATATTGGAAATATGATACTTTAGGGGAGGGACCTTTTTGAATTAACTATGTATACTTTCCTCAAGGTAAAAGAATATTATAATAAAAATTTTTCTTGAAAAAGCATAATATTGCAAACATATTGTATGCAATTTGTTATCTTTTTAGTCCTATTTTTAAGGGATTCCATAGAGTTTCATTAAGAAAGCCATATTAAATAAACTATTTTCTTATGGTTTCACCTTGAGACTTTTTTCCTGATTTTTATAGTTTGCTGTCACCAATAAAAAAGTTATTATTACTAGGATGATGTTCTTACAATAGATTTATCAAAATGGAATTAGTGAGCAAAGTGTAATAAAATACTTCAGATTCTTAATACACAATTATTATTAAAATATTTGCAAGATATTATATCAACTTATACTATTAGCAGTTATGCATGAAAATAAAGGTCATTTAAAATCTGCAGATCCTATTTTAAAAAATAAGTTTATTTTTTGTGATTAACTTAGAGAATTTTGTAATGTGAGATTTTTTGTCCTACATAATAATTTTAAGTTACAACTATGTACTCAATTTCTCAGAAATAAACTGATCACATTTTCTTTTTAATTTTTATTTTAAAATTGTGGGGTACAAATCAGGGATAGGTATATAAATATTCATTGTGCAGGTAACCTTATTGATGAGGTGTGACCCCCCCTTTCCCAGGCAGCAGATATCAACTACTGTTAATGCCATCTCTTAATGCCCCCCCCAACACTGCAGTTTCCCGCTACTGTCAATCCTTTTCTTATAGTATTATGGTAGTGGTTCAGGGTCCACTTATGAGTGAGAATATGTGACACTCAGATCTTTTTTTCTGTGAAAGATCACTCAGTTTTATAGACTCTAAGTCCATTCAGGTTGCTGCAGAGTTCGTGATTTTATTCTTCTCTATGGTTGCATAATATTCCATTGTGTATATGTACCACATTTTAAAAATCCAGTCCTCTTTTGATGGGCAGCATGGTTGGTTCCATGTTCTTGCTATCGTGAACAATGCTGTGATAAACATACTTGTGCAGGTATCTTTTTTATAGAGTGATTTGAGTTCTTCAGGGTATATTCCCAGTAGGGGGATTGCGGGGTCATATGGAAGGTCGGTTTTTAGAACTTTTAGGAATCGCCACACTGATTTCCACAGAGGCTGTACTAGTTTACACTCCCACCAAAAGTGTAGAAGTGTTCCCTTTTTGTCACATCCTCTCCAGCATCTGTTATTTTTTGAGTAATTGATAATGGCCATTCTGACTAGAGTTAGGTGGTATCTCAGTGTGATTGTAATTTGCATTTCTTTGATGACTAGTAAGGCTGAACATTTTTTTCATGTGTCTGTTGGCTGCTCATATGTCTTCTCTTGAGAACTGTCTATCCATATCTTTTGCCCACTTTGTAATGGGGCTGTTTGTCTTTTCTTTTCAGCACGTTTGAGTTCCTTGTGGACTCTTGATGTTAGGCCTTTGTCAGACATGGAGTTGGCAAATAATTTTTCCCAGTCTGTGGGCTGTCACCCTGCTCTCTCGATAGTTTCTGTGGCTTTGCAGAAGCTTGTCAGTTCAATGAGGTCCCACTTGTCTGTCTTGTCTCTTATGCCCTGTGCACTTCGGGTTTTGATCAGGAATTGGTTCCCAGTTCCAACTTCCATAAGAGTGTCTCCTGCATTTTCTAAGGTTCTTACAGTTAGAGGTTATACATTTAGGTCTCTGATCCATTTAGAGTTAATTTTTGTGTATGGGGATAGATAGGGGTCCTGTTTCAATCTTCTGCATGTGGTCAGCCAGTTTACCCAGCACTATTTATTGAATAGGTTCACTTCTTAAGAACAAGCTCATATTATCCAAGCTCCTAAAGTAGATAAATAAAACCAGAATCTAACTTCACTTCCAAAACTATGTTGAACAGGAGGGGTGAGAGTGGACATCCTTGTCTTGCTCCATTTTTCAGGGGAAATGGTTCCAATTTTTGTCTGTTTAGGAGTATGCTGGCTGTGGGTTTTTCATAGATGGTTCTTACTATCTATTTTGAGGTATGTTCCACCTATGCCTAGATATTCAAGGGGTTTTATTAAGAAGGGGTGCTGGATTTTATCAAAAGCTTTTTCTGTATCTAATGATACTATCATGTGTTTTTTTGTTTTTATATCTCTTGATGTATTTAATTACATTTATGGTCTAACAAATGTTGAACCAGTCTTGCATCCCGGGGATGTAGCCTACTTGGTCGTGATGGATGATTTTTGAGATGTGTTGTTGAATCTGGTTTGCTAGGATCTTGTTGAGAATTTTAGCAACTATGTTCATCAGAAATATTGGCCTGCAGTTCTCTTTCTTTGTTGGGTCTTTACCTGGCTTGGGTATCAATGAGATGTCACCTTCATAAAATGATTTGGGGAGAGTTCCATCTTTCTCAATTGCCTGGAATACTTTCAGTAGGATTGGTATCAGTTCCTCCTTGTATGTCTTGTACAATTCTGCTGGACGGCCATCTGGTCCGGGACTTTTTTTGTAGGTAGTTTTCTTATGACATAATCAATTTCCTTGATTGTTATTCGTCTATTTAGGTCTCGATTTCTTCTTGTTTCAACCTAGGGAGGTTGTGTGAAGTCAGAAAGTCCTCCATTTCCTTTAGGTTTTCAAGTTTGTTTCCGTACAAGTGTACATAGTAGTCTCTGATAATCCTTTGTATTTCTTCCGAGTCAGATGTGACTTCATCTTTTGTGTTTCTGATTGTGTTTATGTGGGCTCTTCTCTCTTTTTCTTGGTCAGTCTAGCTAGGGGATCATCAGTCTTGTTTATCCTTTCAAAGAATCAGCTTTTTGTTTTGTTGATTTTTTTGTATTAACTGATCATATTTTTAGATTTTTTAAAACTAAAACAATGCACGTAAATTGTTTAAGCAAGATTTCTTTGTTTAATCAGTACTTTTTATTTATAAATTATGCTATTGTAAATATTATTTGTAGATGAACTATCAAATAATATTTCCTTTTTTATACAACCTGTTTTCCTTAAAATAATAATTGCCTATTTTGTTTTAATTTTCTATGTATCTTTCACTGACTCATCCCCAAACACTACCAGAAATATAAAGATCCACCACATTCATTAACTTGTAAGACATTATCTTTATTTTGCTGGTGCAGAAACAAATTTGTTCTCTGTCCT
This sequence comes from Tarsius wallacei, assembly GCA_963574415.1. NCBI lineage: Eukaryota > Metazoa > Chordata > Mammalia > Primates > Tarsiidae > Tarsius > Tarsius wallacei. The sequence goes on along the minus strand of CAUYQG010062385.1, from coordinate 3,102 downwards.
GGAAACACTATCACTGTCTTCCAAGGTTATTAGCTATATAAACATCCTTGAAAGATAGTTTGAGACAGAAACTGACACAAGACATAGAGAAAAATTATGAGAGACCCATGGAGAAATGTCTCTCATTAATATACTTGAGTCTATTTCTTGGTTTTTATTCTATTATAATGGTTTGTTTGTCTATTCATATTAGTATCGCATTTTTTAAATTATGGGGTCTTAATAGTATGTTTTAATAACTTGTAGGAGTAGACACCCTTATAAGTTTCCCTTCTACTGTTTTTCTATCTTAAATTTATAAATAAACTTAGGAAAAAGTGACATCTTTATGTTGTTGGGTCATTCTACCTAAGAACAGTAGGTGTCTATTTGCGTAAGTTTACTTTTTGTTATTCAAAGCTGTATAAATTTTTCTCATAGTTTTACACATTTCTTCTTAAGTTTATTCTAAATATTTAATCTTCTTTCAGTCATTGCAGTTTTTCTACTTGTATGCAATGTAACTGATTATTGTTTGCATATATGTAACTGTTTATTTCTGTGTTTTACTGTATCCTATATCCTTATTGAATTCATTTCTGTTCAAGCTAGTTTTACTGTTAATTCTGTGTTTTCCAGGTATGCTCTAATATCTTATTTTTTAAACCAATTTCTTATTCCTCTGATTTGTTTTAAGTGTAGTTAATACCGTTTGTACAGTGTTGTGGATAGCATCTTGCCTTGTTCCTGATCTTAGAAGTCTTAAGTATTTCCTCATTAAGTAAGATACTGGCCTTAGAACTCAGTTATATATATTTATCATGTTAAGAAAATATCGATCAATTCCTATTTTCTTGAGCATTTAAAAAAATAAAGAGTAGCTTATGAAATATTTCAAAGGTTTCTTCAGCATTTATGTAAATAATCATACAATTTTTTTCTCTTTAGATCTATTTATGTGATACTACTGGATTTCCTAATATTACCAACTTTGCATTCCTAGAGAATATCCCACTTTGGTCATATGGTAATATTTTTTAATGTAGTATTGAATTCTATTTGCTAATATTTTATTTAATACATTTATTTAATGCATTGATATTCATAAGTGATATTGGTCTATACTGCAGCTCTCTTCTTGTACTATGTTAGGCTTACATATCAGTGTTATACTTGCTTGGGAAATTTTCTTTCATTTTCAATGTTCTGAAACAACTTATAGAATATTTGACTATATTTTCTTTGAAAGCTTAAAAGAGTTCCACAATGAAACTTTCCATGCTGTGTGTGTGTGTGCATGCGCACGTGTGTGTGTGATGTCTGTTTCCTCTACATTAATTGCTGTGTTTAAGCTTTCTCTCTCTAATGTAGCTATTTTTGGTAATCTGTATTTCCCTTGAAAATGGACATTTCATGTAGGTTTTAAAATGTTTATATAAAAGTCAAAAAATCTGCCTCATAATTTATTTTAACAATTTTTTGGTTGCAGTGTTTATTTTTCCCTGTAATTTGTAACTTGTGTATTTGTATTTTCTTTTTTTTTCTTGATTAAGTTAGCTAGTAGTTGTATGTTGTTAATTATAAAAGCAAAATATTGGTTAATTAGTTCTACTATTTTTCTGTTCTCTATCTCATTAATTTCTGTGTTTATCATTATGATTCCCTTCCTATGCTTTCTTTTGGTTTACTTTGTTGTTCTTTATTTTTTGACATGAAAATCTAATATATTTATTTGAATTATTTTTATTAAAGTACATGTTCAAATTTTTAATATTCACCCTGCTAAAAATACAGTGTTTTCATTTCACTTAAAAAAATATTATGTAACTGTAGTTTGTATTTTCTTTTTAACAAAAGTTATTTAATAGGATTAAAAGCTCTCAAAAATTGAGAAATACTGAAAAGTTCTTCCTTGGTGATTATGTTGTTTAGGTTCTCGATACTCTTACCTACTTTTTAGCCCTTTGATCTATCTTTATCTGAGATGTTATTTTAAAGTCTTTCCACAATGAGCATATTTTTATTTGTGTCTCTTGTATCCTCTGTAGTTTTTTGATTCAGAAGGGTATTTTTTGTGGTTTACTTATAGATATTTAAAACTATTATATCTTTATTGTGAATTATGGTTTTTAGAATTGAAAAGTAACTCCTTTGTTATATTAGGCTTGAATTCTACGTATTCTGTTTGATATCAAAATCACTACCCCTACTGTTTTTATTTGCTTGGTATAATTTTGTTCATTTTTAACCTTTGTCTTGTGTCTATTTATTCTATACAGCTTATAGGTGATCTACCTTTGTGAGCCAAACTTAAATTACTTTTCTTTGAATAGATGAATCAAGATCATTTATTTTAATTATACAGCTAATGTGTTCTTAACTATCATAATATTTTATAATTATGTTTATATTATGTTTCTTTTTCTCTGTGAAATACATTTTTTTTGCTCTTTAGATTTTTTATATTTAGGAATGTTTTCATTTTTTTGTCCTGGTGCTTGCCTTTGTATTATAACTTAAAATGCTTTCAGTTTCCTGTTTTCTTATTTAACATTTATTAGGTATGTCAATTTTTAGTGGTATTCTTTTGTTTTTACTTATTGCCTGTATATCAATCAATTGACTTACTCTATTTTTTGTCCTTCAGTTTTATTCAATTATTTTTACTTATCACATCACATATAATATTTTTTAATTATTATTATTTTTTTTATAAGGATGTGGGGTACAATTCAGGGTTAGGTATATAAACTTTGATTATGCAGGTACCCTTGCTGATGAAGTATACCCTTCCCTCCCCTAGCAGTTTCCCTCAACTGCCAATCCCACCCATGATCCCCTGACAGTTTCCCACTAATGTCAATCTCTTTCTTATAGTATGATTGTTCAAGGTCCGCTTATGGTACTCTATTCATTGTTTCTGTGATAGATCACTGAGTATGATTGACTCTAAATCCATCCAAGTTGCTGCAAAGTCTATATGTTTGTCCTTCTTTATGGCTGTATAATATTCCATTGTATATATGTACCACATTTTCTTTATCCAGTCCAGCTTCCATGGGCAACATGATTGGATTCATGTTTTTGCTATTGTGAATAGAGCTGCAACAAACATACCTGTGC
>CAUYQG010062382.1:0-14865 GCA_963574415.1 Tarsius wallacei | reverse complement strand
TTTTTTTTTTTTTGAGTTGGAGTCTCACTCTGTCGCCCAGACTGGAGTGCAGTGGCCGCTCCCAGCCACCGCAGCCTCGACCTGCTGGGCTCAGGCGATCCTTCCGCCTCAGCCTTCCAAGTAGCTGGAACTACAGGCGTGCGCTACCACGCCTGGCTAATTTTTCGATTTATTGTAGAGATGAGGTCTTGCTTGCCCAGGCGGGTCTCGAACCCGCGGGCTCAGGCAATTCACTCACCTCAGCCTCCCAAAGCGCGGGATTACAGGCTGAGCCACCAAGCCCGGCTGACCAATTCCTTTAAGATGACATATCATCCAAGAAGATATTCCCATGCCAGTAGGTATTTAACTAACTCTAGTTGTTGACTGATAACTGCCTACTAGCTACACATTATAGCCAACTCGCTGTGCAGAAATTGAATTTTATGTAGTTCATTAGGCACTGAGAAACTGAACAAAGGACTGATGGATTTTCTTCCTGATTAGTAGAGATAAGCACCAATTCTTAAACAAGCTACAAAAACTCCCTCTTTTCTCTGATGCTTACCATTCCTTTAGTTACAACAGGCCTAATGGATTGCTATTTTCTCTATGGTTGACAGCATGAAGGTGAGTGTTTGTGCGTAGACATGTACTCATTTCTCCCTCTCTGTGGCCCAATCTCCTGTCGCTTCTCTTCGCATTTGCCTGATGCCAGTTGAAAAAGAGGCATTTATGTTATCAATCACAGAGCTATTGCACAAGAAAGGAAGTGCTTCACTAGGGCCAGAAGCACTGTGCCCTAGCTAAATAAAATTTCACTCAGAAGACAGAAAACTGAGAAATACCAGCCCACTAGGGCTTAGCTTCCAGTATGAAGTCCCCTCATTTGGGGTCCCCCAGCAGACACTTTCTCTCATTCGCTCTGGTGAAGCTCAGCCCCCTGTGCTGCCTGCCCCCCTTCCACTGCAGCCCTTACAAGGTGCAGCGTCATTGGCAGCTTAGTTGTCTCAATCCCATCCTCACTTCTCCTTGAGGGGTAGGAATTATGTCAAAGTTATCTGTGTATCCACAGCTCTTGGCAAAATGCCTGACTTAAAGTGGGCAATGAAAAAACAATAGTAATGAAAGAATCAATAAACCAACCTCCTGGAAAGGCAGAGCTTGTTTCTCCCAAATGACTCTAGGAAAAGTCTTAGTTTCTCTGGTGGTGCGGGATCCATATTAGAACTCACTCTGGCAGCCCAGCCAGTTCTCCATGTCTCAATCCTGCATTGCATCTGCTTCATCGGATTTTTTCAGGAAGGATTGGTGGAAAAGAGATTCTTTTAAAAATCCACCTTATGATCCCAAATATAAAATGTCCAAAGTCAAGGGCAAGCTTAAAAATCTGAAGGGGAAGCCGGGCGTGGTGGCTCACACCTATAATCCCAGCACTTTAGAAGGCAGAGGCGAGAGGACTGCCTGAACCCAGGTGTTCGAGACCTGGTCATCTTGGTGAGACCTCATCTCTACAATAAATCAAAAAATTACCCGGGCATGATGGTGTGCACCTGTGGTTCCAGCTACTTGGATGGCTGAGGCAGGAAGATCACCTAAGCCCAGCAGGTCAAGGCTGAGGTGGCTGTGAGCCACCAGCCTCATGGTTCATGGAGTATATGCACTCCAGAGTGAGACTTTGACTCAAAAAAGAAGAAATACAAAGGGGAGGCTGTGGGGTGGGGCTTAAAGCATTCTCATACTCACACAGAGTCTGAGTCTCATCCTTCACATTTGGATACTACATAGAGATTTGTTCAAACACTTGAAAGAGTTTAAAGAGCCTTTGCTCTCCTTGTTTTCACATTGTGTCTTTTCTTATGCTATATCTGTATTTTTATTTATTTTCTAAAATATGAATCAGATCAAAGTTGGAAAAGGAAACCCGGTAGTTTGGGAGAGTTTATCATTCACCATCTCCTAAAATGTGCTGAGTACCTCTGGACACTGGAATGAAACATGAAGACATCTTCTCATTCCCACCAAGAAAGGGGAAAGAAAGCTCTCTTGTCACCTCAGCCTCTTCCTGTTCCATGCCAATCCACCCACGGCTCTTGCAGCTAAGTCATCGATACATCCTCAGTAGACAAAGGAAGTATGGCATCTATCACTGAAGTCTAACCGTAAATAAAACAAAGTCTAATCTTTGAAGTATAACAGGAAATGTAATGATTTCTTTTACAACCTGATGACTCTGACACCTGGTGGTTTAAAGCACTGATATATAAAGAAAAAAGAAGACAAAACCTTGGGGAAGTCAGAAGAAGAAAAACACTGTAGACTTTGCTGTTTCATATAGAGTCTCTCTTGTGAATACAAAGAGTGGCGCACCCCCAAAACCCTTCTGGCACCTAGGCTTTCTCTTGCTTTCTATTCTCGTGATTCAGAGCAGACATTTTAGAATCAGTCAAAACTAGATTTGAATGTTTTCTGGCTTTAGGAAAGTTACTTCAACTCTGGGAACCTTAATTCCTTTATCCAGAAAGATGAAGATGAAGATACTTCACAGATTATTGACAGTATGAATAACGTATCTCTAGATGGCACATATATACTATAGAGAGCGATCAGTTAGCATAGTGCCCGGCTCACAGTAAATGTTCCACAGATGCAGACATCATTAAATTTTGACCAAATGCAAAGAGCACGCAGAATGGAGAAGTGGCTGCTGGTTGCCCAATTGCCCTATTTTACTCTTATAGATCCCTTCTCTTTTACTTCTGAAGGTCTTTTGTATTGATCCAAGTCATTGTATTTTTTTCTATACGTTTTTTCTATCATTTTTAGTATACTATTTTAACTCTATAATGTTGCTGATATTCCATCATTTCAGACCTGCAGAAAAAATTGGCTATTTCAGAGTCCAACAAGATATCTCCCCATTGGTTAAAAGTCATTGTCTATTGTTAGAAATTTTTTCCAAGTGAATAAACAGGTTGGGAAAATTGTTTTCAGCAGGCTGAAATTATGTCATTATGGTTAGTTCACCCATTGAATTTAAATGGGCCCTAGGACATGGTACTTAGCTTGTTAAAAATCTCTTTACTATAAGCTTTGCATTAAACCGCCCGTGATTAGTTCCATGAAAAGACTCTTCCTCTGCATTTTGCAGCAAGAATTTTATAGGGAATTATATGCTAAGTAACTGAGGATTTTAAAGACAATTCTTCTATATATAATCCAAAATTTCTTTCTTTTTTGAAATCAAGAAACCACAAAAAGTGTGGTTACAGAAAATAAAAGCCTCCTAGGCAACAACCTCACACAATACAAAAATAATCTGATGCTGACAGAAATGGTCCCTTGGAAATAGTGGCTCATTTGTTTAGAGTTCTACTGTTATTAACTTCTGGTGTCAGGGAGTGAGAGATGGAAAGTATGCCACAGAGAATCATTAAGAACAACATGCTAGTTAGAGGAAACCCATTTAGCTGACAAGCCACACAATGCAGATTGAATTAAAAGCAAACAAACATACCAAAACAAAGACAAAAATTTAAAACCACTACTGGAGAGCCATGAAGTCCCTGAAAATCCAGACTGATCCTGAAGTCTCCACAAACAAAGAGGCCATTTCAGTGTTATTCTCCTAAACCAGTAACAAAGGCTAAGTGTGTTTAAAAAGAGCTGGGGCAATGAAAAGAAGACAAATTCCTAGCTGGAACTTGGAACTTGGAACTTGGCAATATTGAGATGAGAGGTTTAAAGTGCTGGATGACTCTTAACCTCTGTGGCTTTGAATGGACCAGTGCTTCTGAGGGGGCAGAACCTTCAGGTCAGCCCTGCTCTGAGCGCAGGGCCCTATACGGAACCTCTGTGGGTTGCCAGAGCTCCTTGAGGTCATTCCTTTGGCTTTCTTGGTGCTGTCCCTGACTCAAAATGATAGGACCAGCCTTTGAACCCTAAAGACTAATCATTGTGTCCACATTGAAAAGTTTCCTAAACTCTTGCTGAATGCAGATACCTATACTAAAGGTTAAAGGATCTGAGAGCGTGATGTGCCCACCGCAAGCCCAGTGAAAGTGGGGTACCCTTTCTGAACACATAGGATAGACTCAAGTCATGTTTGTCTCCTTTTTCTGGGTCTGGCTGTGTTCCCACTGGGCAAAAATCAGCTGAAGAGTTACAGCATCCTTGTTTTCTTACCCTTTCCCTCTGCTGCAGCTTCTCACATTTGAAAATAGGATAATGATTACATAGGCACCAAAGGATTTCCCAGTGGGGTTATCGAAATGTGAAGGGAGCTGGGCATGGTGGCTCATGCCTGTAATCCCAGCACTTTGGGAGGCAGAGGCAAGAGGATTGCCTGAACCTAGGGGTTCGAGACCAGCCTGGGCAACTTGGTGAGACCTTGTTTCTACAACAAATCAAAAAATTAGCCAGGTGTGGGGGTGCATGCCTGTAGTTCCAGCTACTTAGAAGGCTGAGGAAAAAGGATCACCTGAGCCCAGCAAGTCGAGGTTGCGGTGGTTGTGAGCATGCCACTGCCTTCCAGTATGGGCAACAAAATGAAACTCCGACTCAAAAAAAAAGAAATATGAAGGGGATGACCGGAAGTTTTGCTTTCATACACACACAAAAATGGTAAGGATATTTTCAGTTATTAAGAGAAGAGTCAGAGATCAGTATCATTTCAGGCTTACAAGATGTAATGCTTTCACATTGTTAGCTATATTTGACTGATAAAAGCTGAAAAATCAAGTCAGTTATTTGCCATTGAAGGAAGGCTTTTACTTGGATGTATTGATTAGTGTCTAATATCTTTTTCAATTTTTCTCTGTATATAGAAACTTTTCTGTTACTTCCATAAAAATAATTGCTCCAAAAATAATGAAATTAGTTATTTGATAAAATATAGTTTTTAAATTTTATTTCGTCCCCCCTCCTTTTTTTTTTTTTTTTTTTTTTGAGTCAGTGTCTCACTCTGTCACCCAGGCTGCAATGCAATGGCAAGATCACGTCTCACTACAACCTCAACCTCCTAGGCCCAGGCTATCCTTCTGCCTCAGCCTCCCAAGTAGCTGGGACTATAGGCACGCACTACCATGCCCAGTTAATATTTGACTTTTGTAGAGATGAAGCCTTGTTATGTTTGCCTATGCTGGTCTCGAACTCCTGGGCTCAAACAATCCTCCTTCCTTGGTCTCCAAAAGTGCTGGAATTACAGGTGTGAGCCAGCATGCCCGGCACATTTTGTCTTAATTCAACAATGTTTTACAATAAAAACAGATTTCTCTGTACAGATGTGGCCAATTTAGACCATATCTTTTGAGAGTTCTTCCCAACATTTAATTCTTCCAAACCAATTAGTCAATTGTATAGGTTTTAGTTATAAAAACGACCAGTCACTATACAACTGACATTTCTCTTTGCAATGCAAGAATCAAAAGGAATTGGCCTGTGTGTATATCACCACACTCAGTCCTCTCTGCTCAGCTGCTCTCCTCCCATGCAGCCAGGGAGTGGCAGGACTCTCTCCCTCACCTCCTTCAGAACTTGGTGGAGGGTCACTTTGATGAAGTCTTCCCTGACCACTCTGTCTAAAACTACAAGCCCACCCCTATGTCCTAGTTCCTACTGCGCTTCCCTGATTCATTCATCTCAGTAGGACCTTCACCATATGCGTTGTTACTTATTTTATTCATTTATTTTATTTATGGAGATTTCTTTCCACGAGAGAAGGGATCTTTGACTCTTTGCTGCTCTATCTCCAGGCTCTAAAAGAGTTCCAGACACATGGTAGATGGCAAATCAGCGCTTACTGAATGAAGGAAGCTGCCACTCGTGAGATTGCAGCCATCTCTCAAGTCATTTGCTATGAATGAATGAACTTATATGTCTAGAAAAAGATATTATAAAAGGTCTCTACAGAACAAATCAAATGTGCTAAAACAAATAGTGGCAGTAAATGTGTTATGTTAGTTTGGGGCTTAACAAAACAGAACACACAGGAGGGCAATCACAGAGGAGGAAAAACATCACAAACATTCTGTATTCGAGCAGAGAGAGACATTCTCGAAAGTGCTTGACAATGCTTGGAACCCTGTAGCAATCAATAGCATGTATGCCTGTAACTATTATGAATGGGTGAATTGGCCGTGTTTTACTGGAGATTTTTAGTTTCTTCCCAGGTGACTGAAGAGGTTGCCAAGCCTTGTGAACTGAAACCAAAGGAAAGATTCCCCCTGAGCAGCTGACAGGCTCTACCTGCCAAGAGTTTTGTGTTTCTGAGTTGGAGGTGCAGCTGAACAGTGAAAGATGCTTCCTGTAGCTAATGTGCCCTTTTGCAGGTGCTCTACATTGCTGGGGCCATACAAAAGTCAACACTCTATCAGGGATTGCTCAAGGGAACTTTCTGAAGCCTAATTGGGTTTTCTGATATTATCATTAGACACAGCTTTGGTATGTACCCAAGTGACCCGCGATGCCTGCTCGATACTCATTGCTCCTTTCTTTGGCACTTGCTGGAGGAATGTTTACAGTTCGTTGAGTTAGAGAACAGAAAGGGCAGAAAAGGATTGAGGACATGTGATGGCAGCCCACAGGTGTTATTTAACCTCACAGGAGAGCTCCTTCCAAAGTGAAGTCAACAACAACAGCACAAGCAGCCTCTCTTCTGCCTCTGTGTGGGGAATAGGGGGACACAGTATGGCTTCCTCCCTCTGTTTCTATTTTCATTTGCTGCTGACTTTTTTCTCCCCATATAGTAGGCTGGGGGTACGTGTGTGGTCTAAATTTCATAATGTTTCTTTTTTTTATTATAAAGAGGTGGAGTACAATTCAGGGTTAGGTATACAAACGTTGATTATGCAGGTACCCTTGTGGATGAGGTGTGCCCCTATTTCTCAACCAACTCACCTTTGACAAAGTCACCAGTAACAACCACTGGGGAGAGGAGAATCTATTCAGTAAATGGTGCTGGGAAAACTGGCTGATCACAAGCAGAAAATTGAAACAGGACCCCTACCTATCACCATACACAGAAATTAACTCTAAATGGATCAAAGACCTAAATGTAAAACCTCAAACTATAAGAATCTTAGACAACTCAGGAGGCACCCTTATGAAAATTGGAACTGGCAACCAAATCCTTATCAAAACCCTCAGTGCCCATACCATAAGAAATAAGATAGACAAGTGGGACCTCATCAAACTGACGAGCTTCTGCAAAGCAAAAGAAACCATCAAGAAAGCAGGGAGACAGCCCACACAATGGGATAAATTTCATAATGTTTCGTTGCCCAGTTGTTTGATGAAGACCGTCCAGGGAGTGTTCCTCTAAGAACTGAATTATCAATGTAGAATGGGGATTCTCGACTCTCAGATAGTTCATTCCATTCTATGACTATGGAGGGAAGAAGAACTTCACAGATCAATTCACTTTCTCAGAAGAAAAATACATCCATCCTATTTTCTTTAGAAATGAGCATGTTGTAGTTTACTGCTGGATCAGGGAGGGTAAATCATGCAAAAGCTCAACTCTTAGGCTCTGGAATCAGCTAGCTCTACCTTTGAGCTCTGTCTCAGTCTCCTAGCAGGCATGTTGGTAAACTCTTCCATATCCCAACCTGCCTGACTAGGAAGTAGGGGAAACAAAAGTCTCTTCCACTTAGAGTTGTAGTGAGAATTAAACGAAACCATGGACCTAAAGCAAACCATGGACCTGACACACTGTCTTTCAACATTTACTGTTGTAATTATTTCTTGTCACACACTATACTGACAAAAATGTATTAAACTCTTCTTAACTTGAATATGTGATCAATTCAGAGTGCTACGTAGTATCCCAGGCACCTCTCAAGTGTCAGTGCTTATGAGACCAGGAAGAGATCAAGGATGATTACCCAAAGTCCTGACGACATTTCAGCTGCAACCGGTCAGCTCTATTTTCACTGGTTTTAAGAAGCAATGACCAAGTTGATGTTTATTTCATCATCATCACTCTCTCCCTCTCACCACCATCTGGTTCAGGTGCTAATCAGCAGTGTGACAGTCAAGGGAAAAGAGAAGAAACAGGGGAAAGAGCCAAAGCCAGTCGCCTGGGTGATGAGCAGGGGTGGGCAGCACCTGCCAGTCTAGTGACATTTGGGATTTACCCTTGAGTTCAGTGTCTACTTGGAGCCATCGAGGAGCTGGTGAATGGCTCTGACTCTAGTGGCCAGTCATAGACCACTAGACATGGTACTTGTCTACTGTCACAAAGCTAGGCAGAGCTGCAGAGTTAGAATGATACCAGTGAATTTCAAAAATGCTGGGAACTTGTTCCACAGCAGCACCAAGCTTCCGCTTAGGTAGAGGTGGTGACTATCTACAGGACACGGTTCCATGCATTACTAGGAAGAAGATCATCTCCCTCATCGTCTGCCTTCCTCTCAAGAAACAAATCTCCACACTCTGGGCTAATGATTTTGGCTGAGTCTGTAGGTTGTCTGCCAAAATTCCTACTCCTTTTCTTCCAGGCTAATACAATAGAAACTGGCAAATAGGGTTGGCCACGTAACTAAGTTCGCTCCCATGAACTGACAGCACAGGTTGTTGTGCTACCTCCAGATGGGAGCTTTTAAGAGAGACTCTGGGCCTGAACACTCTCCTTACCCCCCTCACCTCTGGTCTAACCAGAGGCCTTGCATAGGGGGCTCTGACTTACCACATGAAGGAAATCTGTCCAATAATCCAGACATCCACCCTGGCCTGTTATGTGCATGAGATATAATATCCTGTTGTGTCTGAACACTGGCATGGTGATTTAGCCTCGCCTAACTAACATTCTGCCCTAAATTTCACTTTTGAAAATATACCCCTTTGGATTATGGCTTTTTCCCCCCTTTGTCCAACCCCAATAAAGGACAAATATATTTGGGATACATAAAATATGGTAATTTGTCCTTAGTGAGATGATTCTACCAGAGATTTGGCATAGCTCACGAAGAAGAGGACATATAAAAAGACAGGGACTGATTATGGCATAGCTCACGAAGAAGAGGACATATAAAAAGACAGGGACATATAAAAAGGAAACAGACCAGGACCCTGAAAGACTAGGTGGAGTGACCTTCAAGTGCTTCATAACTTTGCGTGAACCATGGCAGATAATACGACCAGATCCTATCTTCTCTGTGTTCATATGGATGGATGAATTGGCTTCTCTCTCTCAGCCTAGGAAAACAGCTTCCATGGGTGTTTGCTGTTTTCTGGAGCATGTTTCAGGAATTTCCACTCTGTGGATTGAGCACTCACCCTGTGCCACTAAATGCACACAATGAACATTTTCTCCGGGCATTAACAGACCCCTGGTGCCTATGGTTGGGCTCCCCACAGAGCGAGGTGGAGGCCACATCTGGTCCTCAAGCTCAGGATCACCATGATTGGAGGATTCCACTGGACAAAGTGATGGCTGATGTTTTTCTTAGTTGTACCTGCTTCCAAAGCACTTTGATCTACTGGAATTGTTTGAGCTTTGCTGTTCACTCTAATATGATGTAACTTCTTTCCCAGACCCAATAGCCACTTGTAAATGACGCCAATTTAATAGAACAGCATTTTTACTGAATACTTACTATGTGTGGGCACTGGGTATTTTCCAAGGCATACACTTAGCTATTTTTCCTTTAAGATGAAGAACTTTACCTCCACATTCACCTCTGGGATGCCCTCTGCATGCCATTATTTTGAGAGATTTGAGTTCAGAGAACTGAGTCAACCTCCATTACTTCAGGAGCTGAGGCTAAAGGAGAAAACACGCTATTTTAGAGAGGTAGAAGAGAGACGCCTTCTTCTTCCTCTTCTCTCTCATCCTTCTTTTCCCGCCAACGAGAGGCCATTGACCTCTCCTCAGCTCTTGGCTCTTGATTCAAATTGGCTTCTAATACAAAACCCTGGATCAGCACCAAATCTTCGTTCTCTGCACAAAATCTTGGACCATTATTGAGGAACCCAAGCCAGAAACAAATAAGACTTCTATTCATCACTTTCCATTTGTTGCAAGACTCAAGTTGCTTCAAAGATAGCTCAGTTACCAGATCTTCCTTCGATAGAGAAGGGAAAGATGCCCCATGGTATGTTTGCTCCATTCATTCCTAAGCCAAACAGGAAGACCGATAAACATTGTTGTGCTATCTTGTTGAAACTGAGTTTTTATTTTAAAAATTCTCATGATCTACCCTTTTCATTTCAATGGTCACCAATTGCACTCATTTAATCCAAAAGAAGGACGTATACATTAAGTCCTTTGTAACGCCCTATTAAAAATAACCACCTTGGGCATTGACAGAGATGAGTAATCAATCACTTCATTATTTTTTTTCCTACAGAGTCCTACATTTTTAAAACAGGACGAAAGATTTTAGACATGTTTAGTAGTAAGTGCTCTATTTTATTACCTCATTCCTCGTATGCCAAGGAGAGGCACTCTTGGCATGGGTGAGAAAGTCAGTATAAAAAAGTGAGGACAGTAGAGGTCCCAATTTTTTTTTCTTGGATCAGGGTCTTACTCTGTCGCCCAGGCTGTAGTACAGTGGCAGAATAACAGCCCACCACAGTCTCAACCTCCTGGGCTCAGAAGATCCTTCTGTTTCAGCCTCCTGAGGCTGTGCTACCATGCCTGGCCGATTTTTCTTTTTTTTCTTTTTTTTTTTTTCATACAGACGAGGTCCATGTTGCTCAGGCTGGTCTTGAATTTCTGGGCTCAGGCAATCTTCCTGCTTTGTCCATTCAAAGTTCTGGGATTACAGGCATGAGCCACCATGCCTGGCTGAGATCCCAATTTTGGCTTGAAAGCCATGCCCAATCCCATTTTTATCTTGATTTGCCAAAATTAAGCTGATTTTACTCCTTTTTCCCATTTTATTCGAAACCCACATGTCATCATCAACCCCAGGCCCACAGTCATCTGAAGGATGGATAATTTTAAAAGAATACCAACATCCTTGTACATATACTCAGGTTCAGATTTGTTTTTCAAAGATTTCTTTCAAAACTTTATTTTAAAAGTGAAAATTCCTATGCACCTGTGGAATGATTAGTTCAGTTTGTTGTTGGTCAAATTCAGGGTCAGCAGTAAATTTCACAAGCAATGACAAGGTATAGGACTAAGGGACCTCAGTCAAAACTGTGAGAAAACTCAGAACCCTCAGTCTTGTGATAGGGAAGAAGTTTTGTTGATGTGTGATTTACATATTTTGCTGATATATGTGTGATTCAGGGCTGATTTTGTAATTATCTTAAGAAGAATATTAATGCACGAATCAGACTTTCTCAGTAAATATTTATGAACCAAAACAATTTCTAATGCAATATAATGCCCCAAATTGAACTTCAACCAAATGTAAATCAACTCACTGGTAAGGTCTCCTTTTTAAGACATGCTAATTTAAAATGTATAAATATTTCACTAATTTTAATGCATAAATTATTAAGCATTTTTGCAAAGTAAAGAACAAAACTATGAAGTTTCACAAATAGAAATGAGTCTAGTAGGCCATTTAGAGAGAATAAATTCCTTCTCTAAGAAGTTTTATTAAATTGTACAAGTTTGTTGGGCCAGGCTTGGTGGCTCATGCCTTTAATCTCAGCACTTTGGGAGGCAGAGGCAAGAGAATTGCCTGAGCCCAGGGGTTCAAGACCAGCCTAGGCAACTTGGCGAGATCTCGTCTCTACAAGAAATTTAAAAAATCAGCCAGGTGTGGTGGCACATCCCTGTAGTTCCAGCTACTTGGAAGACTAAGGTGGAAGGATCTCCTGAGCCCAGCAGGTCGAGGCTGGGGTGGCCATGAGCATGCCACTGCATGCTCTGACTTAAAAAAAAAAAAAGACTTGCTGTATACAATTTATTTTGCTTATATTTTATTTGCTATCTTGTTACTTGTATTAGGAATGTATTCACTTGTGCAAGTCAAATATTCACGGGAGAAATCTTGGAAAATGCAGACATACACAGAGGAAAAGACTAAGAACTAATTCTTGTACTAGAGAAATGACAACTGTCCATGTAGCACTTTCTTTGTGTGTATGCATGTTTATGTGTGTATATGTGTATGTGTATGCATATAGTATGTTTGTGTGTGTTGTGTGTGTGTGTATATGTGTGCATGTGTGTGGATGTGCGTGGATATCAGATGCTAAATGACATCTTTCCTGCCGACTCAGAGTGTGGAGTTTTGTGGATCCCTAAAAGTCAAGAGCTCTAGGTACTTAGCCATCCCCCCGCCCCTTGTGGGACAGGCTTAGAGTTTGTGAATCCAATTTACAACCCAAACTCTTCAACAACTTTGGAAGAATCTAATAGGAAGAGAAAAGTAGGGTTTTCCTGGTGCTGTGGAGTGCTCTGTAGAGACTGTGAATTTCCCCTACATGTCCCTAGCTAAGCATGCAGGGACTCAAGAAAGCCTCTTGCAAAGATAGTCATGTGTCCTCTGAAATTTGGGAGGCTGCGATAGCCTGAGTCAGTCCTGAAGAGTCCAGTGTGGCCTGTGGTGGCAAAGCAAAGAAGCACTCTTCTCTAGTGTGGCCCAAACGTCCAGAACATTTATAACAGGGTAAGAATGCACAAGAGTCGAGTGGACAAGTCGACTCAAGATGGCCGGCCCTGAGTTGGCCTGAAAGGACTCAATTTAAAGACATGGCAAGATGAGGTTGCCCCCAACAGACAAGACTAAGAAAGTTTTGCAAGCAGCCCCTGGAGAGGGGGAGCTGCAGTTAGAGGGAGAGGAGGGCGGGGTAAGGCCAACCTCCCCCCACCAACACACACACACACACACACACACACACACGGCAGGGAAGGCTATTCTGTCCTTCTTAATCCCCCTTTGTTTTCTCAGAATATTAGTTATGCATAGGTTTGTACATGTGTTTCTCCTTTGCAAAGTACTGTCGCATTTCACTTCACATACAGTAACATTGATTGAAAAATTCCAACTGTGCGTAAAGTCTGCTATAAACACAGTTCTGAATACTAGTTGCAGCTTTATGTTAAGAAGTCTTGTCCTTGGTAAATTTCATTCTACTTTCCAGTAATCTTCTTTGTTTCAATAAGTTTGATCCTGATACCATCACTGGGCTTTTTACTCCCTTTTTGTGTTAGTCAGGGCCTTCTTCCTAGACCACACTACAGCTTTCCATATCTCCTGTCTGTACCTCTTAATCTCTTCTCCCCAGCACATTGCTGAGCAAATTTCTGCTGTGGTTGTACATGGTCAACCACAAAATGTCCAAACTCCATAGCCTGGCATTCAAGAGCTTCCAAATTTAGTTTTAAAAACATCTCTTCAGATTTATCCAGAACTAGATTATTTGCCAAAACTAACTTCCTCCATCAGGGAAACTTCCCTGAAAACGCCTTACTCATTGTTCCTGCATGGTTTGCTCATTCAGTTTCCTGTTTCTATGGGATCTTTCCACCTACCTAGAAAGTTAGTTGAAAATTCTGTCATGAAAGGAGAGAGAAATGGAATGTATTGCAGGGAAACATCAGATTCTAGTAAAGATTGTTTCAAATCAGGCCAGAAAAGTTTAGGCATGTATTTTAGTCAAGAAGAAAGAAGTTCATGTTCCAAAGAGATAAAAGGATTAGAGGAAGTGGGAGAGATGCTATCAAAAACACGAGTCAGCCAGGCGTGGTGGCTCGTGCCTGTAATCTCAGCACTTTACGAGGATGAGGCAGGAGGATTGCTTGAGTCTAGCAGTTCGAGACCAGCCTGGGCAACATAGCAAGACCTTGTCTCTAAAAAAATAAAAATAAAAAATTAGCCAGGCATGGTGGCACACATCTGTAGTCCCAGTTATTCAGGAGGCTGAGGTGAGATTACCTGAGGCCAATAGGTTGAGGCTGCGGTGAGCCGTGTTCCTACCACTGCGCTCCAGCCTGGGTGACAGAACAAGATCCTGTATCAAAACAAAACCAAAACCAAACAAAACCACAGGTCAAGAAGAGATTTCCAAATGTAGAAAATCATGGGGGTTGAAGTCTTCTGAGCACTAATCCAATAGATCTTGGCACATAGAAGGGCATCCATTTTAGAAAGACATTTTACAAAAAAAAAAAAAGCATCACAGGTGGGAGGTAGATCCAAAGACTGGTTTAACACCAAACAGAAGCCAGCAGAGCTAACCCTAGAGGAGCCTTAAATGATAACCCTTGGGCATTATATTGGCCTGAATCCTGAGCACCTGTGAGGAGAAATAATCATCTAGTTTTAGAATCAGCAAGAATGTTTTCAATTCAGTGACCCCCTTACACAGACAAGCTGTGGTGTTTCTAGAGGGAAGTTATGTGACTCTAATGTCAATCATTTATTCAGAAATTGATAGCTGCTCTTCTCCATCGCGTCAGTTGTTAATGATCTGGATAGATGTCTGGATTCTCTCACATGGTATTGGCTTTTGCAACCCTGCTCTCCTGCAGTTAAGATCTAATTCTGGTTCTCAGAATCACTTGCTTATACCTAGAGATGGTTCGTAAAATCTTCAGCATCCAACAATACCTGGGAACAAGAATTTAAAAGATAACAAAAGAATTGTCATCACAAACAGTTGAGTGAACTCAGTCAGAGAGAAAGTTATTCAAAACCATTAAGGTCATTAACAGGGAAAAAAGTATGTAAAAGGAAGATTGATTAAAAGTCCTCAAAGACAATGTGGCGATTTCTGAAAGAACTAGAAATTGACCTTCCATATGACCTAGCAATTCCCCTATCGGGAATATACCCGGAAGAACTCAAACTATTCTACAAAAAAGATACCACATATGTATGTTTGTTGCAGCTCTATTCACAATAGCAAAAACATGGAACCAACCGTGTTGCCCATCGAATCTGGACTGGATTAAAAAAATGTGGTACACATATACGATGG
>CAUYQG010062379.1:0-14359 GCA_963574415.1 Tarsius wallacei | reverse complement strand
CTACCATGCCCGGCTAATTTTTTGATTTATTGTAGAGATGAGGTCTCACTTGCCCAGGCGGGTCTCGAACCCGCGGGCTCAGGCAATCCACTCACCTCAGCCTCCCAAAGGCGCGGGATTACAGGCTGAGCCACCGAGCCCGGCGCTTTAGACTATTTTTGCTTCTTTCTAAAACTCCTTTGCCCTGAATAAAGAGTAAAGCTGATATGTATTGAATATCAGGTACCATGTATCTACTTTGATCATATTCCATGAAGAAATTGGCATCAGAGCAATCACATGGCACAGCTGAATTCGAACCCAAGTCTTATGGCAGGGACACGCCCAAGGACCTCTACCCAAAATAATGACTGAGGAGACTCCAGCAATGCTACCCTCATCCAAACCCCACTTGTATCATTGTTGCGTTTCGAAGAATTAGAACAGCCATTATATTCAGAAACAACAGTTTCAAAAACACAAGGAAACAGATATGCTCTGGTGGACTGCGAACACCTAGGACTTGGGAGAAATGCCATCGCCAGAAGTCATGCTGGTAATTGAAAAGGCAGGCCCAAGGGCTTATCCCAGACTCCTAGGGGCTACGAAGATGTGCCAAGGGCAACTCCAATGGCAGACTCAAGGCCAAGTCTCCACGCCACATACACATGTAACCACTCCTATGGACTAACAGAAACTCATTTCCATAAATATTATTTGGAAAAAAACTGAAACTCTTTGTTCACAGTTCTCTTGATGAATTAGCAGTCTCCATTTTAAAATTATATGCAGAGATGATAGATATAGATAGATAGATAGATAGATAGATAGATAGATAGACCAACAGGTAGATAGATGGACAGGTAAATAGATAGATGATAGATAGATATAAACAGATAAATTGCTTTCTAGATTTCTAGCTAAACATGATGTGTAACTATAAAAGGAAGTAGTGAATTGTTTTGATTTTTATGTATTTCTTGAGTTGGGATCTCACTCTTTCACCCAAACTGGAGTGTAGTGGCATGATCACAGCTCGCTGCAACCTCCATCTCCTGGGCTCTGACATCTTTCTGCTGCAGACTCCTGAGTAGCTGGGACTACAGCATGCGTCACAATGCCTGTCTAATTTTGATTTTCTTGTGGAGACAAAGTCTAGCTATGTTGCCCAAGATGGTCTCAAACTCCTGGGCTCAAACAATTCTCCTAACTTAGTCTCCCAAAGTGCTGAGATTACAACCATGAGTCACTGCACCTGGCCTGAATTGCTTATAAAAAGTCTGTTTCAGTATAAAACTACAACCAACACATGTCTTGAGGACTATTCCAGCACTATTCCCAAGGTAAATTCTACCTGCTCTCCAAGTTTTCATTCTGACCCTACTGATTTAAGCCTTACCCTCTAAACTAAGATCTTACAAACTTCTGGGGCCATGGTAGCCTGTGTGTATTTATGTAAAGCACAGGAAGAGAAAAATTCCCCTTTCTCTGTCCTTTCAATTATTTATCATTAAACAAGTATTTACTGAACATAGATTATACACAAGGCGATGTCTGGTTACTAGAAAAACATGTCTTGCTTTTCATTGTTCAGCAAGTGCTGGAACATATATCTCATTTAGTCCTCACATATAAGCCCATATGGATGCTAATATCCTCATTTGACTTTCTTAAGACCAACTTCTTCATGGTGGCAGAGTGGAAAGTCCTACCCAAATCTTTGAGGCCAGACCATTGTTCTAATGCCATACACTCTTTCACTCCACGCACTCATCTTCCTGACTTGGTAGAATCATGACATATGTGCCAACTTTTGCCGAAACACTTGTCTCTGGTACGTGTCTGAGCACGCCATGCAGCATGTGCTGCTCACCGTCTGACACGGTTCACATTTTCTTGGAGCTGTGCAGCCAGAGGCCAGTCCGTGGTTCTGCATTCTCTAAAGAATAAACTCTGCAAAAAACATGGAGGAGTACAGATGAGAGAGCATCTGTTCTCTGCAGCATCTTTAAGATTTTTGCCAGCAAACTCTTCTCAAGCATGGGTTTTTCTCCTCTCTCTCTCTCAACTGGATTCTGAATGAAACAGTGAAAAGTAGAGAAAGCCAATGCAAGTCGCCTAGCCCTTTGAAATGAATTTTCTGAAAATAGTAGTAGACTTCTATAATGTTTAAAAATATAGTACTAGTTTTACCTACCTAGTTCTCACCTTTTGCTCTTCTCAGAGAAGCTGAGCACAGAAGCCCGTGGCAGTCTTCTTTGTTTGCACCATCCTGGCACCCTTAGCTTCAGAGGGAGCAGGGCGTGTTCTCCTCGAGTGAAGATGACCTTCCCCATTGAACAAAAAGTACATGGATTTAATATCATGCAGTGCAGACACAGTCAATATTCAACTACATTTCCTACTCTTTGAGACATTTCCTTGGTATGATATCTGCTCTCTCGGTATTTCAAAACATCAGGAAATATTTATTGAATGCCTACTATGTGTCAGGAGGTATACTAGGCTCGGTGAGAGCAAAGGAGGCAATAATCCTAAAAGAAAACACAGAAATGACTAAATGAGATAAGGTATGGGAAAAAACACTTCGCATATGAGAAAGGTGTGGAAACATTAGAAGCTATTTCAACAAAAGTCTTATTTTCTTGAGTCTGAAAGGAAATATAATTTTAGGCATATTACCATTGCCTTATCTTGAAAAAATGATGTTCCGATGTTTCAAATCTTATGAGCCAAAGGCCTATCATCTACACTTATGACCTATCTGGAGTCTGTATTGTTGTAAATCACGTCTTGAAGAAAAAAATCATCTGGTGTTCACTCCAATATTTTGTAGACTCTAATTTCGTGCCTACAGAGAGAAATAGTCCTGGAATGCAAGGATATCTTCAGCAGCTGCACTCAATATGACAATGCAAATGCGAACTGGGTCTAATAGCTAAAGACTTTTTGACTTTTTAAGATGTTCAATTGAACATTTAAAAGGTTTAGGCTCATATCAGTTCTAGAAAGCCCCCCTAGGGCAGGCTTAAGTAACTATGCCATTAGGCACTCAGCTGCAAATTGCCTATTAAGTCTGACTGAAACTGTAAAATTGCTTTTCACAATGCAAATTAATGTAAATAAGAACAATTGGTTACACATATCACAGGCTATCAAATTGTCGAAGGATGATGCATACTTTCTCCCCCTTCTTTGAATTAGCATTACTTTAAAGTTATATTTAGTAGGTCTTAACAGGCTTGGATGTCCCTGTGATGAATTTCACAAATTTATTATAAGCAGTACATGTGTCCTATGTATGTTATCTATTATATGAAATATAAACCTCTTTTTATCTATGTCTCAGGGCACTTAAATTCAGGCTTAGAGAATATACCACAAAAAAGGAAATCTACTGAGCTGTAGCTCTTAGGTTACAGTAGAATCAGTCTGTTATTAAGTATTATTAAAAACATTTATCTTTAAAACATGAATTATAAGAATAAGAAAAGGTAGAACTAGATTATAAAAATGGCATAGGGTTTCTTCAGTAATATGCACAAAGAAACCTAATAGCTCTTATATTTATGACTATTATTTTGGGAATTTGAAAGTTACTTAACCTTTCAAACCCTTAGTTTCTGTGTCTGTCAAAAGAAGGTAATAAACACGTAAGTCATAGCAATGGTTGAGGCATTAAATAAAATGCTGTGGATTGATGTTTGAAGGTTTTTATAAACCACCCCCCACTCCTTTGTTTCTGGCCTGAGTTCAGAACAAATTAAGATTCAGGCAGAGGTAAAAACAGTAACCGTATTTCTGATAAAGCTACAGTAATGACCCTGGCTTGCTAATACTCTACCCCAGAACGAAACTCACCCTGTGAATTGTTAATAGCATTGTAGAGTAGCCTCCTTACTAGGGCAGAACCTATCCCACCCAGTGTATCAACAGGCCAAGTACAGATAAGAGTATATCCTCTTTCCCTGGCCCCTCTCAAGGGAGCGCTGACTGCAGGGGTGGAACCAGAGACAAAAAATATTCCACTTAAGCGCTCTTCTCAAGGAAACAAGGGAAAATGTTTCTCCAAATGATGTTCACAAAACTCAGTGTCTGGAAGGAGATGATAAATGTAGTTATCGTGACTGTATTTGTTTGTTATGGTTATTCTTGCAACTCTGAAGAATAAGACTGGACAGCATCCTTTCATGGCAGTGGAATAGAGAGGTGGTAGCCTGGCCCATATGCACACATTTTCTTATCTTCCTAGTGTAACTGAGTATCTCAGCCTTAAAATGTATCTTAAATGTTTTGTCGTTGTTGTTGTTCTCTCTCTCCTTAATCTTAAACCTTGAAACATGTTTTAGAAACTTGTTTTTTCCTCTATCTACGAGACACTCCCTTGCACCATACACACCTATCTGACCACTTATTATAACTTGCTAGAAATCCCAGGGGCTAATTTTAAAACAGCCTTACTAAGGGACCTGCCTGCTTGGGCAGAATGGTTGGTTCACAACCTGACTACAGCTGAGATAACACCAGCCAGGACTTCAGAAGGATCAGCATCCAAAATAAGTCATCGGAACAAGACACATCCTGTGTCAATCCTGCATGTTTACCCATACCAATTTTCCCTTTGCACTCAGTCTGAAAATCAGAAGTGTTTTCTTTGAGGCATGAGCCTGGTAATTTCCCCATCTACATTTGGAATAAAATCACCTTCCTTCCATTATATCTTGTGCTTGTTTATTTCAGTTTATAAGTGTAAGTTACGTTAGGGATGTTGCTACATTAACAAACAATTGCTAGAAAGTCTCGAATATGGTTCGGAGAAGTCCTTGGAACCTCGGGGATTAGAATTCCTTCTTGGCTAATTGTCCTAATCTGTTTGTTTCTCTCTATCTATAATATTGGAAAGATTTACTACTATAACTGTAAGGTGGACTGTGTGAGACTTGAAAAAGTGATAACACTAGAAAAAGGAATACTCTTAAATAATACATCCCATTAAAAGATATTCTATGACACTCTAAGGATTTTTACTGTGTCCTAAGGTAAGTTCTCACAAATGAATGTAGAAATACTTGTTACTGTCATTATCATTTTTTTCTCAGCATTTTAAGGTCTTAGCCAAAAAATTAAGTAAAAATATTTTAATTTTAATATATATTACAATGTTTATAAACATTAATTAATCAACAGTTTTTTTAAGCACTTCCTATTATATTTTTATCATCGTATTCAAGATAAATATGAGGCAAGTCTCAACTCTATTTTAAAAGAGAAGGTATGAAACCAAGTAAAACACTTATAAAAAAGTATCTGACTTAGTAAAATAAACTATAATAAACAACATTTTTCCATTTACAGTAGAGGATATAACTTCTCTATTATACAGTACAAACATTCATGTGAAAACAATCTACAAAATCTTACTTATGAGATCACTCTAATACTATTTTGCAGAAATGATCAAGATGTTGACTGGACATGGTTGCTTACTCCCATAATCTAAGGGCTTTGGGAGACTGAGGTGGGAGGACTGGTAGAGGCCATGAGCTTGAGATCAGCTTGGACAACAGAGCAAGTCTCTGTCTCTACAAAAGTTTTGATTTGTGTTGTTTTTAATCAACTGTGTGTTGTGGCATGTGTAGTATAGTCCTAGCTACTAGGTAGTCCTAGCTACTCAGAAGGCTAAGGCAAGAGGATTGCTTGAGCCCAGGAGTCTAAGGTGACAGTGAGCTATGATCATGCCCCTGCAATCCAGCCTGGATGACAGAGAAGGACCCTGTCTCAAAAAGAAATAAAAGGTTGCTTTCAGCAAAATACATTATACATAGGATCAGTTAAAATTTCACATACTTCTGAGAAAATGGTATAATTCAAGTAAGAAGAAGGTTGCACATCTAAGATTTTCTTTCCATTGCTTCAATCATACCCAAACTGAAGCGGAACCTTTTATCTGACATAATAACATGAAGTGGTAAACTCATGTTATTTTGGGGCAAAAATAAATGATTGCCCAAAACCAAGTCATCATGCAGACTTCAGTTCCATTGAGAGAGTATTCAACATCCTGGCAAGAGCAACCCTCATTTAGAAAGATAATTTGTGGGTAGGTCAAGTCATGTTATTACTTTTGCATAAGATTCAGAAAATCCAAAATTATCACAGCATATCATAGCATTAATATATAAATTGTTATTATCTTTTTTGTATCTTTGGCTTTGAAAATCCACTATCAAATGTTTCTAAATATGAACTTAACTTAATTAACCATCTGTAGAAAATACTGTGGAAACACATCAACAGCATCTTACTGCAATCCACTGTTGCTCTCTCTCCACAAGGCAGGGCAGGAGTGTCATGATATTAAAGTGTCTGAGAGCATGCCTTATGCAATTAGAGATAGACGCCGATTTCCTGTACCCTTGGAATGCAACATCACTCAGAAATAGTTCATATCACTTCCCAGAGTGGTCCAGCATAATCGAACATCTTTTGCCCACTGTGGAAGTCTGCCCAATAACACACTTCACTGAATTTCTCTCCTTTTCAATCTTATTTTCTTCCCTGTGTTTCTGGGTGACCTCACAAAGAAACTACTTGTACTCAAATCTTTTATAGAAACGCTACTTTGATAGCAACTATTATGTACTACTTGCTTTTATATATGCCATCTACAAAGTACAAGAGTTGAAATGTTTAAAGTTTACTTTCTTCTTTAATTCATTTAATCTTCACAATAATCCTACAAGGAAAGTATTATGTTCTTTCTCTTATGAAAAAATTTTGGCTCAGAAAGGTCAATGTCTTGCTGCAAATTCATATGTTTAGTAAGTGATAGTGCTGAGAATTGAACCTTTTTATTTGAACCCAAGTCTCTATGACTAGGGTGAAGGATTTACATTTGAATGTGTTTAAGAAAAGTCAGGTTGACCAGTTGTTATTAGTGATATTGAAGAACTATTTTGAAATATATGCAGATGTTGCCTGAGTTCACTGATAGTTTTTTTTACACCATTCTACATCAATTTGTGTAAGATATAAGATGCTGCTATGGGTATGAGGTTAGGATTTTTTCTTTGCCATTGTTGGAAACCCTGAAAGTACCTTATTGTGTTCAATGAGGTTCTCAAAGATGCCATGTTTTCTGTAGTGAAAGATTGGAGAGTTATATAAAGTAGTCCCTTACCTAACCTTAAATATATGTTTCAGAAGTTTCTGGCAAATTGATTTGCACTGAAAAGAAAAACACAGATAACATTGGGGGTTGGTGGTCTTTACTAATCTGAAGAAAAATTTGAGAGCCCAGAGCTGTGTTGAAGGTAAAAATGTATTCATTGATGGAACACAGGAAATACTCTATCCTGGAGATTTCGTATTTGAGCACCATCATCCTTTCTTCCCCTTTTGCCATTGTTTCCTGAAGAGGGAGTTCTCTGAAGCCCAGGGCCATTCGTTCCCTCAATCTTCTTAAATATTAATTTCCTCATGTATAAATCAGTGATACTGAAGCTTTCCTTTGAAGATTCACATTTAATATATCCAAATACCTAGTATTTACTAGGCATTCAACAAATGACAAAAATGTCTTCCTTGTGGCATAATAATCTCTTAAAGCATACATCTTTAAATGTTTTGAAGAAAGGTCTTAATCTCTTAAAGCATACATCTCTAAATGTTTTGAAGAAAGGTCTTCACTGTGATCCTTCTTCTAGTCAGGAATCTCTTCACATTATCTAGAGAAGAATTAGAAATGTTATTGTAAAGAGAGAGAGAGAGAGTGTCAATTTTTTTAAGCTTCCAAATCAGGCCATTAAGAACCCATGGAGATGGACCAGTGGAAAGTCAGGAATGGAGTTCATGCCACAGCAACTACAGACTAGATTGGCAGGCAAACCAAATTTCCAGCCCCATGCCACTCTAGCACTTAGCCACACAACTGCCCTGCTGCTGGTGTCTGAGAGTGCAACTGTCAACAGCTCTTTGATATTTTCTATGGATCATTTAGGACAGATGACAGAGACTGAGCCCAAGGTTTATAGTATGCCAACCGATGAACTAAGCCCCAACTAAACGCTGTCAGTTTGTTTCAAAACATCCTCAAGTGCCCCAACATTAAAGATGGGAGCGTTGAGACTCACAGGCAAAGCAGAGTGTGATGGAGAAAGCCCTCAGGAGCCTTGGTGGGTCAGCCCAGTGATATTCTAGTGGCCATCATTCTCACCTCTGTAACAATATTACATTTTTACTATTGTGCTTCTCAAAAGAGCATGGTAGTCCTTACATTACAGTGTTGGAACTGACTTTCATTCCCTTTTTCAGAGACAGAAGCGTATTGTTAGAATCTTCACACAGAAGCTTTGCCCAACGCCAAATGACTCATTTGAATATGATTTTCATTTTTAAGGCAAATATTGTATGTCATATGCAAAGCTGACAGTGCTTTTAGATGTTTCTGATGTTTTTTAAAGATAATTCTCATTACACATTTAATCTAATTTTGCTTCACCCTGACATTTTAATATTAAAGATATATTTTATTAGTTACTGTGTTGTTTCTGGGAATAGTTTATTCTCAATTCTAGAGAATTTGCATTAGTCTCCTTTTATTAAAAGAGATTTTTCTCTCCCCTGATAAATTTGGCTTTATAAGAACATGAAATTTACTGATATAAAAATGACAATTTTTAAAAACTTCTTTTCCACATGTCCAACTTGTAGGAAAGAAAAAATAATTTCCCTTCTGCCCTTCTAAGTTCTCAGCTGGGATCCATGTAAAAAAGTGGATTTGCAAGAGAAAAATAAATAAGCTTGTTAACATGTGTATCTCATACATACATGGAGAGAACTCAGGGAGAAAGTAACACTTGAAAGTTTATATCTGAGCATGGTGGCTCATGCCAATAATGTCAGCATTTTGGGAGGGTGTGGTGGGAAGACCACTAAAGCCCAGAAGTTAAAGACCATCCTGGGCAACACAGTGAGCCTTTGTGCCTACAAAAAAATTAAAAAAAAAAAAAATAGTCAAGTGGGTGGCACACACTTTAGTCCCAGCTGCTTGGGAGTCTGGGGAGGAAGAATTGTCTCAGCGCAGGGGGCTGTGGTAAGCTGTGATCATGCCTCTACCCACCCGCCTGGGGAACAGAGGGAGACGCCCAATTCAAAACAAACACACAAAAACGTGGTTTACAGCTTCAGCTCATCTAGCATCTTCAACAAAGAACATATTTGTGGAGAGATGGCAGAACAAACGTAAAGGGCCTTGAACGTCCAGGGGCAACACATTGTGGAAAGGTAGATAAATGGAAAACTTAATGAAGACTGGTTAGCAAAGTTTGTTATGCACGTTTCTCTAGTGCTATCTTCAGCCTGATAAGTCCACTGCAATCCTGAGTGATCAACCTTCCTCCTCTGGCACAGAGACAAGAGATGAGGGGCACCTTTGTAAACGATTGTCCTGCTTTTAGGCAAATGGGGGAAGGCAGATAACTCTGCCTCTTCTGAATTGCTTTCAGCTCCAAATAGTCCTTATGCCAAAGTGGCATATTTGGGGATACCATACTATGTCATCTTTCTGTACTCAAAAAACACATGGAGACCTACATTGAATCCAAGGAATCAAAAATGAATATTTCAGCAAATACCAGCAGTCAGTATCAAAGTCTGTGGCGTTTTGATGATAGCATAGGATTACTTTAATAGCAAAAAGCAAGCTCTTTGTGTTAATATAAGAATTAAAAAAATATTATATCTCTTAATATTTATTTATTATCTATTAATTTATTTTTATTTTATTACTTTTTAGGATGTTTAGAAACATCCTAAAAAGTAATAAAAGACTCGGTGGGCTCGGTGGCTCAGTCTGTAATCTCGCGCTTTGGGAGGCCGAGGTGAGTGGACTGCCTGAGCCCGCGGGTTCGAGACCCACCTGGCAACTTGGCGAGACCTCATCTCTACCATAAATAAAAAAATTAGCCGGGCGTGGTAGCATGCGCCTGTAGTTCCAGCTACTTGGAAGGCTGAGGCGGAAGGATCGCTGGAGCCCAGCAGGTCGAGGCTGCGGTGGCCGGGAGCAGCCACTGCACTCAAGTCTGGGCGACGGAGTGAGACTCCAACTCAAAAAAAAAAAGAAAACAAAATATTGTAGTACAAAGATGAAAAAAAAATTGACAATACTAATATTCAGGATAAAACACTGTTGTTTAATAGCTTATAAATTATTTTGTGTGTCTGTGTCTGTGTGTGTGTGTGTCTCTGTGTGTGTGTGTGTGTGTGTGTGTGTGTTATTCCTGTAAATGTATACATATGTGCATCTGTGCAGGGCGCAGACACAAATGAGTTTAAACTCTGAATTCTATTGGGATGGAACAGGGACCCCTCTTCAGGACCTGCTGGGCCCCTCAATCACAGAAGAAATCTTGAGTCTCTTCAAGAGATATTCCAGGCACCAAACTGGCCTTGAAAAGCAAATGAGCATGGTTGGTTCCATGATCTTGCTATTGTGAACAATGCTGTGATAAACATACGTGTGCAAGTATCTCTTTTATAGAGTGATTGAGTCCATCAAAAGAAGACAGGATTAAAAAAATGTGGTACATATACACAATGGAATATGACGCAGCCATAAAAACAGAATAAAATCATGAATTTCGCTGCAACCTGGATGGAATTGGAGTTTATAATACTGAGTGCTCTCTCACAGAAACAAAGATCTGAGTATCACATGTTCTCACTCATACATACGTGGACCTTGAACAACTCTCGTAATACTATAAGAAGAGGATTGACAATGGCGGGAAACTATGGGGGAGGGCAGGAAGGGGAAAAGAGGTGGGATTAACGGTAGTCAATATCTGTCTGGGGACGGGGTGGGGGGCCACACCTCATCAACAAGGGTACCTGCACAACGCATATTTGTATACCTAAGCCTTAATTGTACCCCACAATTTTAAAATAAAAAATATGTTAAAAAAAAAAGAAAAGCAAATGAGCCACCCAATAGCAAGAAGAGAGTGACAACAGTCTCCAAGCAAGTCAGAAGTCAGAGTCTCAAGGTGTTTTGGTTTAGAAATCCCCACCAGATGGAAAATGCAGGCCATTATCACACAGACCTCAGATGGGGAGAACTGACATAGACTCTGACTGCCACTCTTTGTTGAAAGTGTCTTCCTGCGAGGCCAAGAGGGAGTCATACCGGTGAGCCAAACCAATACAAAACTTCCATACATTGGTTTCCGATTTTGCCGACAACTTCTGCTTTCCTGAAATGGCCCCTCCCACTACAAATCCTTGCTTGGGCGATATTGGAGAGTTCAGTTCTTCTGCATCAGCTGTCCTCCTTGTTTGGTGCCACCCAATAAATGCCTTTTCTGGCCAGGCACGGTGGCTCAGCCTGTCATCCCAGCACTTTGGGAGGCTAAAGCAAGAGGATTGCCTGAGCCCAGGGGTTCGAGACCAGCCTGGGCAACTTGGTGAGACCTCGTCTCTACAATAACTCAAAAAATAAGCCAAGTGTGGTAACGCGTGCCTGTAGCTCAAGCTACTTGGAAGGCTGAGGCAGAAGGATTGCCTGAGCCCAAAAGGTTGAGGCCGTGGCGGCCAGGAGCATGCCACTGCACTCCAGCCTGGGAGACAAGTGAGACTCCAACTCAAATAAGTAAAAGATAAAATAAATGCCTTTTCCTCCTGCACCACGCAGGAGGACTCCGGTTTGGTTCAGAGACACTATTATTTTCTCTTCTCTTAAAACTTCCCTTTTATAACCTCCAAAGACAAAATTAGGCAAAGTGGGCCTCTCCTTTGGCAACATTTGGCATTTGTTATGAAATCCCTAAAAAATTAATCCATTCATCAAACTACTCACAGGCAATAGCAGAACATCGTAGGTCAGTTTGCACACTTTCATGAAGTATACGTGATAAACAATAGTAAATATCCTCTAAAAATACAAAAAAAATTAGATATTTTCAAGTATTTTACTTCATTTTCAAGGAAAAGTTATGGAGGAATTCAGTGTTTCAGTGAATCTTTGTGTCCTGCCTGGGAGAGAGAGATCTCATTGATTTCCTCATCCTTCCTCAACTTTTGAAAAAGACAGTTTGCACACCCACCTCCAAGTTGTTCATCTTTACCAAACTCTCAGTTCTTTTCGCTCAATACCTGGCTGCAATCTCCCAAGTCACTTTTTCAATTTTTCTCCCTCCCCCCTCGCTGGATGTCACTAACAACTAATACCTCAATGCCCCGGTCCCCATCAGGAGTCTACGGCCCCTTCTAGCTATCCCTCTCTCTTGGGATCTGGAGAACACTTGAGAGCAGAAGCCCAATGGCGTGGACGACCTCACCACTGCAGCAGACCACGTAAGGACAGGATTTATCCCTGCCACATTATGAGCTGGGGCACTAGGAAGGTTCATGGGAATGCTCTGACCATGCATGTCATTGCAGAATGAGGCTCAAAACTGTGGACCGTTTCAGTGAAAGCAGGGACATTCCAGCTAGGGAACTGGAAGAAACTCAGTGATCTGTGCTCCATGACTGAACGATTTCTTCCACCAAGGCTTGGAATTCTCTGGACTGGTTAGTTCAGAGTTCAACTCCTTGCTCTTTAACAGAATCTGTAATATGAATGTTCTTATTTTTTTATTTTAGGCATTTCATAGATGACTGAACTCGCTAAAATAACGGACTTATACCAACACTTCTCCACAGATGCTTCACCTGGCTTTTCTGAAGCGACTCTAACATATCTCCTGCATAAATGGTGTTTTACACCCTGTTTTAACTCACTCAGGAGATGTCTGATCAACACTAAATGAAAAAAGAAACAGACAACTTTGAACCTTGTTTGCGCTCTTCACTCCAATAAATCAGGGAGGGTTGGAAATCTCCTTTAGCCTCTTTGTGTTCCAGGAAAGGCTAACAAGTTCATCAGTTAACCAGCTAACTAAAAAAGATTACCCCGTGCTAGAATCATCCCAGTAAGACCCAACTCAAGCCTTTTCAATCACTCAGGCAAAACCTATCTCCACGTTTCCTCAAGATTCCTTTGTTTACTTACTTGTCTCCATGAGACCTCAGTCCTTCATTTTCTTGATTGCTCCTCATTATAAAAGTTATCCTTATTGTACCAACCTGATTAAAATCACGTCCTTAACTGTTCACTTCTCTGTGTATGACTTCTGGTCAAAAGGCCAAGGTCAAAAAAATCCAGTTCTGCCTTCTGTTAACCTGATTCCGAAGCTGCAGATCCCAGATGCAAAAGCATCCCACCCGAATAAATTATTTTGTTCCAGAATTCACTTGCCACATAATCCTCTTTGTAAAAATGTCCTCTTATTCAAGTGTAACATTTAATTATAATGACAAAGGAATCCAATGTATCCCTGTCAGATATCAGGCCCTCTTCAATAGTATAGCCCTGAATACTAGAAGCCACCGTTTATTAAATGTGTATTAAATTCTAAACATTTTAGTGTATTTTAAAATTTATTTTCTTTTTTAAAAACAAGTATTAATATGCGCTTGTAATAAAATGGAAAGAACTAAGGGTTTTTTCCCATTGCCACTCTCTTTCAAAACCTGCTATAAACACATTCTCTCTTACTAAGAGATAGCTTGCAACAAAGCTAAGATTAACAAAGAGGCAGTTAGCCCTTACATCTCAAATGAGGGAAAAAGCCAGGTCACTTTCAGACACGACCTCAAAACCTCTCAGCGTAATAATGCACAACAACAGCCTGAAAGAAGAAGCACCGTGGCAGGATTGAAGGTAAAATTATCTTGCAAATGAGCTGCCCACAAAAGCCAAAGGTGTTCTGAATATTCTCTACTTTCCCTTAATTTACAGCTCAAACAGACTGGAAGTAACTGGAAATAAACTGGAGTTGAAGCAGGGAGCAGGGGCCCCTAGAAGAGCAGAGTAATTACAGAAAGCACAGAGACTATCACGTGGATTGAGTCATTCAGAGTGTGATGATGGTGGAGTTAGCTTGGAGAAAAAGACGAAAATCTGAACAGACTAGAAAAGCCACTTGGGAAACCCAAGTTCCTCGAAGATGCCTCATAAACAGAAAGGTACAGCTCAAGTCACAGTAAGGACTATTTATTTTATACATTCTTCTGAATTCTGTGTGCTTTGCAGCTAATAGCAAGAGTGTCTAATAGTAATAAGTATACCAACAACAAGCAGGCAGAGACCCAAATAAAAAGCACAGTCCCATTCACAACCAGAGAAGTGAAAGACCTTTACAATGAGAATTACAAAATGATGTTCAAAGAAATCAAGGATGACACAAACAAATGGAAAAAAAAATCCCATGCCCATGGATTGGAAGAATCTATATTGTCAAGAAGTCCATCCTACCCAAGGCAATCTCTGGATTCAATG
>CAUYQG010062376.1:0-22547 GCA_963574415.1 Tarsius wallacei | reverse complement strand
ATATTTTTTCTCCCTCCCTCCCTCCCTCCTTTCCTTCCTTCCTTCTCCTTTCTTTCTTTTTTCTTGAGTCAGGGTTTCGCTCTGTCACCCAGGCTGGAGTGCAGTAGCATGATCATGGCTCACCACAGCTTTGACCTCCTGGACTCAGGTAATCCTCCCGCCTCAGCCTCCTGAGTAGCCATCAGGACTATAAGGGCAAGCCATCATGCTTGGTTAATTAGTTTTTGAATTTCTGAAGAGATGAAGTCTTGCTATGTTGCCTAGGCTGGTCTTGAACCCCTGGGCTTAAGCAATCCTCCTGCGTTGGCCTCCCAATGTGCTAGGATTATAGGCATGAGTCACCGTGCTCAGCCCCCAAAATATATTCCTTATAATAAAGCTGTTATCTTAAATATAGTACTTTCAGTGAATTCTGTGAATTGTTATAGTGCATTTCTGAACCCAGGGAGTTGCCATAACCTCCAAGTTTTTAGCCTGTTTTGGGTGACTCTGAGATCTACAGTTGGTCTCTGCATGAATGTACAGTCTTGTACCTTCACCAGGTACAGTCTTGTGAAGAAATTTGTCCAGGATAACTCTGTGATATTTAGATATTTGTTCCCTCCAAATATTGTGTTAAAATTTGATCCCCAGTGTGGAGGTGGGACCTGGTGGCAGGTGTTTGGGTTTTGAGGGTGGATCCCTCTTGAATGTCTTGGTGCCATTCTCATGGGGTTGCGTAAATTCTCATCTGTAGTTTCTTCATAATCTGGTTGTTATAAAGAGTCTGGCACCTCCATCCTCTGTCTTTCTCTGTCTCTCTCTTCCCTTTGCCATGTGATGCTTGCTCTTGTCACTTTCTGCTATGCGTGGAAACACACTGAAGCCTTCACCAGAAGCAGATGCTGGCACAATTCTTCTTGTAGAGTCTGCAGAACCATGAGCTAAATAATCTCTTTTCTTTATAAGTCTCCAGACCTCAAGTATTTCCTTTGTAGCAACACAAACAAGCCAAGATACTCAGGGTAGTGTCAGGACTAGACTGTGGTCCATCCAGTTGGGGTAGAGGTGAAGCATTTTGAAATTTGCAGCCAGCTGGACAGAAGTGTAAATGGCTTGGGGACAAACACACAAAACTTATGTCTGGCAACAGAGTGGGAGCAGCCTTGTGAAAGGTTCTGCTCTTAACTTGTGAGATCTGCACTAACTTCCAGTAGTTAGTGTCAGAACTGAGTTGAACTGAAGAATATTCAGCACATATCAGAGAATTGATGTCAGAAGCTAAAGCCAAATAACCAAGAATTTCTTGGCTATCAGACTGTCTCTTCCTGGATTAGAAAAAAAAATTCCAGCAAGCTATATTAAATATACATGTACACTTAGGATAGCTTTCTTCAAATTTCCAACATTAATTGCCTAAATTTTTTTCCTTTATTATCAAGTTAGTATTTAGCATCCCAAAGGATGTCACTGAAGGGAATGGGAAAAAATCTCCTAATGAAATTCACAACAAGGAAAATATTATGACATACAATCCAAAGTATTAATGATTAATTTTAAAAGAGAGAAAAAATATATGCTATTAAATAAATTTTGATATTTCTACAACATGCCATAATATAAATCATGTATTTTCTTTAGTCAATTAGTTTTGCTTGAGTGCTAAACTATAATTTAGACTTTTTTTCCTTTAAAAGCATACATATCTTCTCTTTCTCTTGCTCTCTCTCTCTCATCTCTGAAAAATTCTTGTAAAGAGTGACAGACTAATATTCTCTGTAATTTCCTGAGATAGTGTTACCAGGGTAAATGAAGTGTCAGGTTCCACACTAATTCATCATTTATTAATTAACAATATCAACAACTCCTTTTTCATTACTGATAACACATTTTACTGACTACCAGAAGGGTTTTTTATTACAAAACTTATCTCAAAGGCTCTTTCCTGTTATCTACTGCAATAATAAAAAAAAGCATCATCCAATCATCATTTTAATGACTGATCATTTTTTCCCTCACTAAAATTAAATCATAAAAACCATTTAATTAAATCAAATGGTAATTGAATGACTTTAATCACGCAAAGAATTAAAATGAAGGACGCTTTCTTTCAAAGTCTGACAACATGTAATGACGTAGTTTGACCAGTGTGGCAGGTCCTGAGAGTAAGCTGATCGATGATTATCTTATCTTTTGATATGAACAAAAAAAGAGCTACTGTTAGAAAAAAATGTTTTCTTCTTTCTAGTTTTGGGAAAAGAGTCAACCAACATAACTGCACGTGAACAAGAGATAACGGGGGTTTGAATTAAGGGAGGTCCTTATGAAGGACCATGAGAAGCAAGGCTAGTATCTCCAGAGAACTATAAGTTCAAGAGCAAGGATAGATTTCTCTGCACTTTCCAAATGAAGTCATCTAATAATATGCACTTATTATATACCTTCTATATGCTATACTCGGTGGTAGAGACACAAAGGTGCCCTCTCAATCTTCCACGGGAGAGAGATATGCCAAAAATTCATTATAATACGATAAGATCAGTATTGCAACAAAGGTTATGTGTGAAGTACCATGAGATTCTAGAGGAGGGATCAATAAAGACTTCAGAAGAAATTCAGAAAATTCACCAAAGAGTTGACATGTGAGTTGAGATTTCAGAGCTGGTAAGTTCTCCAGACAATGGAGGCCACTCTAGAAAGTGGAGAAAAACCATGAAAACATGTGCAGAAGTTCAGTGGAGTTAGCCTTGGGAATCAAGAAGGGAAAGCAGGTAGATGTAGAGTTTATCCCCAACAAGGAGGATGGCAGTCAAAGCGCTGGACAAGGATGTGACTTTTTCTTTCTGAAAGCAATGTTGTAAGGGGCCTGGGAATTGAGAGTAGAGAAAAGAGCAAATGAGAAGAGGGAAAAGACCAGTTGCCATAGAACACTGTATAAATGACCCCCATGGCACACAGAAAACTAGATTTTTATTACCTTAATGTCGTCTCAGATCCTGGGAATCATACGGGAACCCCAGAGTGAAGACGATCAATGTGTCGACTATTACTTTCATAGTAATGATATAAACACATACATCTAGAAACTGAAGTGTCCCTAATACTTCTGCTGGCATCCACAGGCATATTGGCCTGCCTTCTCAACTGTCCCCTACTGTCTTGGCCCCTTCCATCTTCTGTCATCATGCCTCAGGTCTTCTGCAAAATTAGACAGCTACCTTGTCCTATGTCCATTCCTACCAGGCTCTGCTACTTTCATGTATCTAGTATTCAAGAAGCAATTTATTAAAAACTGTTTATAGTTCATTTATTCAACAAATATTTGTGAAGCACTTTTCAGGAGCCCGGCCCTAAGCACTGGGACACAGCAATAACCAGAATAAACAAGAGCAAAAACACAAAACCTAGTGTCACCGCAGCGCTTACATTCTAGTGGGAGAGACTGGCAATAGAATCTAGGAGCCGGGAAAGCAAACTACGCAGATAACTGCTGCAAGCAGAGGAGTGAACTGCAAAGTTCCTAAGGTGAGAGCATGCCTGGTACAGCGGGGGATTAGCAAGGGAGCTGGCGTGGCAAAGGAAAAGGGTGATGGGGAGTCATTGCAGGAGCTGAACTCAGAGAGGTGCAAAGCAGGGCCTGGTGCTGGTTTTACAAGCCACCGTTAGAACTTGACTTGAGGGAGATGGAAGCCATTTAAGGGTTGTAAGTGACATCTCAGATTTAGGTTTCAACAAGATCAATCCAGTGCTATGTGTGGAGTACACTGGAAAGGCAATGATGGAATTAGAGACCCAGGAGATCACAACACTTCAGGTGAGCAATGATGGTGTCCCAGACCAGCTTGTCAGCGGCAGATGTGATAGGATATAAACAGATTCTGCCTATATTTTGAAGGCAGAGCTGACAACATTTACCATTGAATTGGATTTGGAATGGGAGAGAAATAGATTCCATGATTTTTGGCTTGAGTAAACAAAAGGACGGAGTCGACAAGTTTCATGCTTCTCCCCTCTCCACTGACTTTAAGATTTAGCGTTAAAAACTGTTTAAATAATAAAACAAAATGAAACAGTTGCTGTGTTTTAATCCTACTTCTTTTCTCCCTTCCTTTATCCTTCTGCCAGGCTTGTGAGTACAAGGAACAAATGCCACCTATACGTTCTAAATTTAGGT
Organism: Tarsius wallacei; assembly: GCA_963574415.1. Classification (NCBI taxonomy): domain Eukaryota; kingdom Metazoa; phylum Chordata; class Mammalia; order Primates; family Tarsiidae; genus Tarsius; species Tarsius wallacei. The sequence goes on along the minus strand of CAUYQG010062376.1, from coordinate 18,394 downwards.
ATAACAGAAAGGCTTTCCCAACTGAAACATCTCTATAAACCACCTTTCAAGCACGCCCAAAGTTCTACCAACAGAGATTCATCTGAGGGGATTTTGAAGAGTTTGGTCTTCAGGGCTTTCCAATGAAAATCATCATTCCTTCAGAGACGGAAATGCTGACTCTATTTTTCCAAACGAATATCTCAACAAAAGTGTTGTCCTGTAGCCTGGGTTGCTGGATTTAATAAATACAAATACAGGATGCCGAGGTAAGTTTGAGCTTCAGATAAACGATGAATCATTTTTAGCATAATTATGTCCCAAATATTGCATGGAACATACTTATCTGACAGCTGTATCTGAAGGTGTGAAGTTGTTCTCAGCTAGGTCGGTACCGAAGAAGGGGCACAGAAACGAAGGGGAGAAGAGAGAGGACACATTTCTTCCATTTTCCTCTCTTCCTTGGATCTGACTCCTAACCCCTGAGTCCTTTACAGTCAGTGGTTCTAAAACTGAAATGTGCAAACATCACTGATGGTCCTTAGAGGAAATAAACATAGAAAGATTTAAATAAAACTTTCAGCCTTTGGAAATCACATTTTGAAAATGTAGCCAACTCTGTAATTAAGTTTCAAATTATTTGGTATAGTCAGTTTGGCTAACAGATGGAAGGGTATTTTTGTTCATCCTTCATCTCGGAGTGAGTCTCCAGAAATCCTGAGTGGAGCACTTCTAGATTATGGCCTGAGTGACAGTTGCAAGTGTCTAATAATTTACTAGAATCAAAGGATTTCTTTAAATGAATTTAGTGAACTGTTATTTATATAGATATGAAAAATACATTTATAAGAGGAAGAGAGGCAGTTGGAAAATACTTTTTAAAATGATGTATGGCAGTAATGATAAGTAATTATACATCAACATACTCCTTGCCGATAAAATTTATCAAGCTTTATTTCAAAAAGCTTCTCCCATGGTTCATTGTGATTCATCTTCCAGTGGAATCCAGTCTGAAAGAGGTGGCCTTCCATCTACAAGGCAGAGGCATTCACTGAAAGACTCTTACAGATCAACCTGATAAAAAACATTTGCCAGATGAGACCCTCCAAGGCTTTAAATCGTCTTGTTTTAATTGGACTTTTATATGAGATTTCCTTCCAGATATTTCTTCAGTGTTTACCATATATGCCTGTTATTAACCACTCAAGGAAGCTCTCTGAGGTCGTTATTCCTCTTATCCTCACTTTATGAAAAGGGAAAGTGAGATTTTGAGAATAAATCTTGCCCAGTGTGGTATAATTTGTGATTAGAAGGTCCTTCTTATCACTCACTCTATTATATTATTGAAGGTAACCAATGGGGGCCATTTCTCAATCTCAGTGCAAACATACACATATATACCCCAACCCAATATCATCAGTGCCACCACATATTTTTCAAACATATGTCTCATCTTACATGTGCCAAGGGGGGATAAAGAGAGGCCCTCTTTCTTTCTGCTATATAGAAACTCATTTTCCTAGATTTCTGTCTTCCCACTTCATATATTGAAAGTTTCTGCCATTTTATTAGCAGAAAAATAGTCCAAATCTACTGGAGAGGCATCTCACATTGCAAGACTGGGATAAAGTGCATATAAATATAACCTTGGTTTTCTTGGGGTCTAGGACCTTATATTTTCAAAGAGAACTTTTCTTGGAAGTAGCTTCCAGCTGTAATTCTTTACCCATCGCTTACACGGTCACTCCTACCCTCAAACTGCCGAAGTATCATAAACTATCATCTGAATAAGCCAGGGAGGTTCACATTTAATTATTAAATCCTTTGGTAAGGAAAAGTAACTGTTATTGTGATTGTGCCCTCCAAGCTTTATTTGCTTGTTCAACTTATTGTAAATTACATTTTTTAAAAAAGGAGCTCCCTCCTAAGCCTCAAACATATTTGCCTAGTAGGCTATGTTGAATCGTTTCAGATTGGCATTATTGAGTTGAAAAGCATATCACCCAAGAAAATTATAGTATAATACTACCTCTGGTATGCCAATTTTTGTCAGAAACAGTGGAGTGACTGTCACATTAGTCAGAGCAAACCATAAAGGGCTTCATGAAGACATGAGCTAAATTTTTATTGAATTGCATCCAAAAGTTTTGCTTCACTAAATAAAGACCATGTTTTCAGTTTGAACCAGTTATTTTGAATGCTGTAGGCCCATAAGCTATTATGTAAGACCATCCGTTCCCTGCTGGATAAGATAGAGGTTAAGCTCTGTACTCCACCAGTGGCATGGAAAGCCTTGTGGTACTGGAAGAAACCCTTAAGGGTTCTCTTTTCAATCTTTCTAGGTAGTTTTTAAATTATGAAATGTTGGAAGAAAATGGAAACAAAAATCTCTAAAACACTAGAGGGTTTGTATAGTTTGGAGTGAGCAAAGACGACTAGGAGAATCACAAACTCAGGTACCCATAGGGAATAAGCAGAAAGCATAAATGAGTGCACAGGGAAGTGTAAGCAATAGGGTATGGGGAGGTCTGAGGCAAAGGGATAATATTTCCCTGTCTGAAGGAATTCACCTTGATATTTAAATAAAAGTGAAACACATCTGGATAAAGGCCAAATAATCACACCTGGATTTGGCTTGCACACAGTCAGTTTTACAACCCTTGGTTTATGACCCTGATTATAGCCTCTTGTTTACAATCCCTGGTTTATCAGGTGAGGACTCCGGCTAAACTGGTCAGAGCTGCCTCTGACGATTTTAACTCAAATGGGGTTCTTAGCGCTCTAAGCAAACCCTAGAGAAGTTTCTATTTTAAGATGGTATAAAAATAATTAGTAAAGAACATCGTTATTTAGTGTAATAAAAATGTTTTCATTATAATACAATAATATCAGTAAAAATGAGTGGAAAAACTACCCATATTCACCATATTGTCTGGTGGACAACAGTGCTCAGAATTTTCAGCTTTAATTAGAAGAACCATTCAACAGCATTCCGACTGTACCATTTTTATACATAAACACGTCTCTGATATTGGAAAAAATGGAAATTTCATAGTTAAATCTGCTGGGCTTGAGACCTATGGAAGCATATCATGTTCTTGTTTTGTCTTAATGATACATAGTAATACTGAAAAATTCCTGAGGAAAATCTGAATGTCAAGAGCAGCGGTGAGATTAAAATTCAGGTATCCTTTTAATATAAACATTCATGTTCTAACACAGCAAATGAGATGACACAATGTGTTAAGCCTTTGTGCCATGTCATAAAAACTTGCTTGCTGTCTTGAGCAGAGAGTCATTTCTTCACAATTGCACTGAAACGCATAGATCTCTCTGCACTTGTGTATTCTTCAGTACTCTAAAAAGGTTCTGGAAAAGTCATTGTTTTCAGGAAAGGATTGCAGGTCAGCATGGAGCTCTCAGTATTTTCATCATCCTGACTGTTTTGGGGCATGTTTATCAGTTCCTAGCCTTGGACTATATAGTGATCACCTTCGTATATAAAAGAACTGGGGAAAAAAATAAAAATTTCTTTTTATTGTGATATCGTGGCCTCCTAAGGGTTGTCATATGTATCTCATAACAATGATTCAGAGCACAATAAACACACCTAGTGGGACTGACCTAAATTAAATCTTTCTTTGATGATTTATAAGGCAACATGAGATTATTCTTGGGGATATAAATTTTCATTATATAGGAGCTGAAATAATAAAATATGTGTAAGAAAGACTAAATCTTGTCTGAGATTGATCTTCCTAGAGTTTGTGATTTGAGTTTTCGTGTCCTTTGTTCCTCATGGAAGATGTGAGTTCTAATTAGAGGGTCACCCCCAAATGAAAATCAACAAGTAAAACCAGAAAGAATAGAATCTGTGAACTTGGGCAATCACTGAACTTCTCTGTAATATGGTCTTGTCACCTGCAAAATGGAGATGTCCTGTGGATATCAAATGAAATAAAAATAGATGTAGGACAGGTTTGCAAATTTTATAACACTACAAAAGGAAGCAGAGACCTCTTTAGGTCTGACAGCATTCTGTGCCCATCCAGCCGGTGTCCACCCCCTTTCTATTCTTGGGTTATAATTTTGCTTTAAAAAATCAAGCCGGTCTGGCTTGCATCTGGGGTCCAGGGCTATGAGCACAGCCGTGTCTGGCATGAGCACAACCTTTAGGGCAGCAGCTGCCATTTTAACTCTCAGTCCAGTGGAAGTTTCCAGAAAAGCAAGAGCTGGGCTCTGTGGGCTTGCAGCCTCTGGCCTACTGCCCATCTACCAGAGCATAAGGCAGCCACTTCAAAGCATAAACTCAATTCTACATCTACCTGGTTTTCATAAGAATCCTCCAGGGTGGTAGTAGGATACAGAAAGGAAGACATCTTTAGTACCGAGGCCATCCCCAATAGTACATTTCTTCTGGTCACAAAAGGAAACACAGGAACAAGCAGTCTTTCCCTTTCTCTTACTCCCCTTAAATGTTCATTCTCACTGAAAAATCCACGAAATCAGTTTCCTGTTCCCTCAGCCAGGAAATCTGTCAACTCATGCCTTGGCCCTGGTCACCAAGATTACATCTATTCATCCTTCAGATGTCTCCTCAAATGTGTGCCTCCCTCAGGAAAACTTTTCCAAGTTCCCCAGACCAGCCCAGGACCCCTGTTTTATGCTCTCACAGCAGCGAACGTGCTCTTTCCCAGCACGTATTGTCATTTGTAGTTATGCATCTGGGTGGCAATTTCATCCCATCAGTTTCCCTACTAGACGGTCAGCTCTTTAAGGGCAGGTGCGATATCTCTTTGCCTCAACATTACAGCCCTGGATCCGAGGTGCACATACAACATGCGAGTGTTACCAGGAGAAATCCAATTTGGCTGAAGGTTAGAAAGCATGTTAGGAATTGCATCCAATATTTTGTTCTGTCAGTAGAAACCGGTCTTATTCTCAACTCCTCAGCCTTTTCTTTTTGTTTTTCAATCTCTTTCCCGCCTCCACCGTGCTCTGTCTTATTCTCAGAATGCAGTCCGTAGACTTAACATATTCATCAAAGTTCTCTCCCCCAGCCCCCAACATTGTATGATCTTCTGAGAACCAGTGGGAAAATGTGGGGGAAGTGAGGAGGAAGGGGAAAGGAAGCCATGAGAAGGGAAAGTCCATGACCGTGAGTGAAAGACTGAATAAAGGCCCTAGGGTAGGGTGTCCTGGGAGCTTAACCCTCTGGGCACTGGGGAGCCTGGTATCAGTCTTTCTCAGCCCGGCTTCCTTCTTTATTCTTCACAACATATAGAGTGACTTTTTCTCAACTCGCCCAGGAATGGTATACAAATAACACCATGCTAGATGCAGAAGAGAGAAGTGAACACCTTACATTCAATGGATGCCTCAAGGCATTAGGACTTGACCCACTTGTAGAGTCCTGAGTGAGGGTCTGCTCCAGACCCAGGGCATCCAAAGGGAATTAGGAAGATGCTGGGTGCACATGTTAGGATCTGGGTACCAAGAGGGAAGTTAAGCCTCTGTAACTTTCACTTTGCATAAGTGGCTCATTCCCTTGGCTGGCTTTCCAGTCCAGGTCAGTACTGACGGTTTCGCAAGTGACTTCATCCGATGAAGTACGACCAGGAAAGAAAAAAAGTAGATAACAAATTCCTTTTAATACTGGGCATCCATTACCCTTTCTTCATCCTGGTTAAGCGAGGAGGAACTTGCTGTCAGTCTAGTGCAGGAAAATTCCTACGAGCTTCCCATCAAAGAAGAAGGCATAGCAAAATTGTATAACAAGTCACCAAGCTTGCAGCACACCTGAGGCGTGGCTCAGTCACTCAGGAGGCCCTGTAGGCGAAAAGCTGGCAAGAGGCAGGGGCACAGCTGATGCTGGGCCACAGGCGTCTGAAGAGAGCCCCCACACACTCTGAGCCACCTACCACCATCTGGTGCTCCACATAGGACTATCAACCACACTTCCCCGTGGGCGCAGGCATTGGCCGTGAGCTCCTTCTGACTGTGTGCCCACCCAAGCGCTCACACGGAGATCCCTCAGGAAAGAGGACCCACAGGGAACATCAGTGTGAGAATGCAAGGTAAAACCTTTGAAGGGAAAATAATACAGACTCCATTCCCTGGATGGGGAATTGGCTATGACCCCAACAGTCACCTCATTTAGGTAAATCCCATGATGGATGTGACCTCAGACTCCAACTACTTCAATGCTGTTATTTCTCAAGTGGGGAAATTGGGGTCCTGAAAGGTACGTGCCTTGATGAGACCACCGAGTCTGATAAAACCAAAAGTTAGAATCAGAAACTCTGCCCATAGTTTATTTGAGGGTTTTCAATCTTTTAATTAATTAATTAATTAGCTAATTAATTAATAAGAGACAGAGTCTCACTCTGCTGCCCAGGCTGGAGTACAGTGGCATGGTCATAGCTCACCGCAACCTCCAACTCCTGGGCTCAAGCAACCTTCCACTTCAGTCTCCCAAGTAGGCATGCACTGTAGGCATGCACAATTGTGCCTGGATAACTTTTTTTGAGTTGGAGTCTTACTCTTGCTGCGTAGGCTGGAGTCCAGTGGCATGCTCGCGGCCACCACAGCCTCAACCTGCTGGGCTCAGGTGATCCTTCCGTCTCAGTCTTCCAAGTAGCTGGGACTATAGACATATGCCACCATGCCCAGCTAGGTTTTTTGTGATTTATTGTAGTGATGAGGTCTCACAAAGTTGCCCATGGAAAATTTTTAAGACTTTTTTTGTAGGGATAGGGTCTTGCTATGTTACTTATGTGGTCTCAGACTCCTAACCTCAAGTAATCATCTCACTTCAGCTTCCCAGAGTGCTAGAGTTACAGGCATGGGCCACCGTGTACCGCCATCTGCTTATAGTTTAACACACTTGATTGGCCATCAGAATCGGCTGAAATTAAAACACATAAATTTCTGAATCCCATTCTAGAACTGCTTAAACAGAAGCTCCATAGCTGGGACCAAGTAATATTTATTTTTCCCAAGTTATCAGGTAATTGGTCAGTATGGAAAACATTATCCCAGACTCCTCTCATTTCATTTGTTACTTGTGTCCATAGAAAATGCAGAAGAAAGGTAACTAAGGTCTCTGACTTTTAGAAGCTTATATATTAGCTGAGGAGATTAGGTACTCACAGGAGACTGGCTACATAACAACATAGAACAAGAGGTAATGATTAGGTTCTATAAGGGATGCAGGACCAGGGAGGTTCTACGTCACCTCTCAGGTTTGGGAAAGGTCTCAAGGACTGACAGCTTCACAAGTGACTATTTGAATTGAAAATAGGCAAAGGAGCAAAGAATGGATGATTTCTAAATGTCTAGAATTCTCGTGCCTTTTCCATTCTCAATGTCACTGCTGCCATTTTTGCTCTGACATTGGAAATTCCTCTGGTTTTACCAGCAGCCTCCTCACTGGTGTTTCCTTCCCGAAGACCACTGTTCTCCAGTCCACCCTCCATATCGCTACTGGAGAAACCTTTCACAAGTGCAAAGCTGGTCATGGTGTGCCTCTGCCTAAAAATCTTCCATACCCCCATCCCATTGATAAACTAAAGTTCAAAAGCATGAGAAATGCTTCCAGGTCCCTCTTCATCTTGCTTTTGGTTATTTCTTTCTTCTTCTTCTTCTTTTTTTTGTTTTTTGAGTTGGAGTCCCACTCTGTCACCCAGGCTGGAATGCAGTGACACGTTCACGGCCACTGCAGCCTTGACCTGCTGGACTCAGGTGATCCTCCTGCCTCAGCCTTCCAAGTAGCTGGAACTACAGGCATGTGCTACCACACCTGGCTAATTTTCTGGTTTATAGTAGAGACGAGGTCTTGGCATGTTGCTCAGGCTGGCCTCAAACCGTTGAGCTCAGGCAATCCTTTCGCCTCCGCCTCCCCAAGTGCTGGGATTACAGGCTTGAACCACTGCACCCGGCCGATATTTTCAACTTAAAAGGAAGAAAAGCTAAGGGATTTCAGGCTAAGCTGTGCCTGCGATTCCAGGGATCAAGCAGTAAAGGGGAGAACATGGGGGGCATTGAAGCCACTGAAATCACAGCTTCTTAACAGCTTCATCTTTTGCCAGTGGGTAATTGAGTCAAAATCAAATGGAGATAGATATGAATGCCAGAGCATGAAACAACTGAGACACATATTTATCTAGAACAAAGGCAAACATCTTCTTATGTGATCGGTGAAGATAAAAATATTGATACAGCTGAAACCGATATACAAATCAGATTAAATTTTTGGACTCATTTATGGAAACAGGTAAGCCGGGAAATGCAATTACTATTTGTAAATCATTTTGCTATAACCTTCTTCTGCAATATCGTTAAATAGCAAAATGCAACTGATACTATTTTAGCTACAAGCAGAAGAAAATAAATCGTTGTGGCAACATGCATCTGTCAAGGGATTTGATGTTCTCCAAAATACTCCTTGGTATTAACCAAGCAATCTTTTACTTCTAAAGGGGATTCTCATTGATATGTATGAGCTAAGCACTCTATTATTTATGGTTAAGTGCAAATTGATAGGTTTAAGAAAAATGCAAAATTAAGGGACTTGTATATTAAAAGACCTAAAGTGGTAATTATGCATCCTGTGTGAAGAGTTTAAACACAGTGACATTACAATATGCTTTAATAAACCTAGGTATGGCTTTGGAATGCAATTAATGCATTGCTTTCAAAAAGTATGCACATGAAGTTACAATAATCTGGGTTGCTCTGGAAGGCATTTGATGATTGTGAAAACTGTTTCAAGGAACAGAGGAACAACTCTTTAGAGTATTCGACTGGAGGTTATAAAGTGCTGTCTAACAGAACGTTCTATGATAATAAAAACGTTCTCTGTCTGTACCATCCAATATGGTGGTCATTGGCCACATGTGGCTATCAAACACTTATTATGTGGCTTATTAAGGAACTGAATTTTAAATTTAATTTAATTTAAATGGCAAATGTAAATTTAGTCAAATTTAATTTAAATTACAAATGTAAATTTAGCTACACATGGCTAGTTGTTACCATATCTAAGGCTGAACTTTGGGCTCCTAACCTTTCCTTTGTTTTTTCTTTTTCTTTCTTCTTTTTACTTGTTGTAATTTATTTTATTAGAAAGATGTGGGGTACAAGTCAGGATAAGGTAAATAAGTAATGCATGTGCAGGTGACATTTGGGCTTCCAACGGGTCCTTACTTTCCCTGGTTTAGGGTCAGGTACCCTTTACATTATGTGCCCTCCACTTTCTCCCTCCCCTGGAAGAGTCCCACAACTGTCGATCCCTTCCTTGTGCTATTGTGATCAATGTTCAGGTTCCACTTCTGAGTGAAAACGTGGTATTTGGTTCTTTGTTTCTGTGAACCCTTGGTTTTCATGTGCAAATTAGTTTTAACAAAACAATATCAAAAATTCTGTGGACTTATAGATTTTTAATTCTTCCCACTCCAACTCCCCACGAACCTATCAAGTGAAACAGAAAACAAATGGAAATCAATAAGGACATCCTCCTGCGACCAAAAACCTGATTAAACAATTATGCACCACCTCTACCCCACTCCCCCCCACCCCACCCCACATGGTTAAACGACTGTTCTGAGATTAGTTTAAGGAAATTCCATTTATAAGAATCAGGTTAGATAATGTGTCTAGCATATTAGAATCAGTGTTAGGTCTTATTATTGTTATTTTCATTTTTGTCAATAATTTTGACAGAATAGTCTTCATCTTAGGACTTGAACATTTTGGAATAGGTCCTGATTTTTAGTTCTTAGGACCCTTAAGCGAACCTTGAACAATTATCATAGTACTCTAAGAAAGGGATTGGCAGTAGTGGGAAACTGCCAGGGTAGGGGGGGTGGCGGGCGGGGGGTGGAGACGGTACTGGGAAACTGCCAGGGGAGGGGGGGGCACACCTCATCAACAAGGGTACCTGCATGACGAACATTTGCATACCTAACCCTGAATTGTACCCCACATCTTTAAAATTAAAAAAAAAAAATTAAAAAAAGGAAACTCGTGGAGGCTTGAGCTGAGGACATATTGATAATCAGTAGATACAACTAGAAACAAGGTAACAGGAATTTTAGATAGCATTACTGCATTCCAATGCCTGGTTTATTAAAGCACATTGTTCATCCACAAGATAACAGGGATGACGATGATATCATCATCATTGTTTCTGGTTAGGATGTTGCCAACTCTTACCTGTTTAAACCTTGCATAGGCCTCCTTACCAGGAAAAAGGCAGCCCCAAGGCAACAGAATATTGAGATGAGTGTGTGTAGATGTGAGGAGGAAAAACTAGAGAGAGTGTGAAGGGCCGCGTTATAGGTCTAAGCAGCCCTGCAGGGCACAGTCACTTGGGGAAACCTCAGAGTCGCAACTGAAAGCAGAGCACTGAAGACAATCTTCCACCCGGCGTTTCAAAAATATTCTCATTGGGAAATAACGCCGATATTGTACAGAAAATATATACACAGATTTGTATATACACAAGCATCTTTATATTAATGAAGTTCTGGAAACCATTCATATGCCTAGCAATAGAGAACTGGTTAGTGGTCATATATACATACACACACAAACACAGGAAGAGAGAGACAGAGGCGGGATCTTCATGTATGAATAGGGATCAAAATGTTAATATAGTAGTTCTCTCCAGGTGGTAGGATTGTGAGTAGCCTAATATATTTTTAAGATATTCATTTCTTTTTTTCCCCTTTATTTTATTTTAAAGATGTGGGGTAAAAGTCAAGGTTAGATATCTAAGTGGTCTACATGCAGGTCAAGTTTGGATCTCCCACTGGTCCTCTCTTCCCCTGGTTCAGGTACCCTTAGTGATGTTATGTGCCTGTGTCTGTCCCCCACCAGCAGTGTCCTGCTACTGCCAATCCCTCTCTTGTAGTATTGTGACAAATATTTAGGACCCACTTATGAGTGAGAACATGTGGTATTCAGTTATTTGTTTCAGTGATAGATCACTGAGTACGATGGACTCTGACCCATCCAAGTTGCTGCAAAGTCCATAATTGTGTCCTTCTTTTTTTTTTTTTTTTTTTTTTTGCGTTGGAGTCTCACTCTGTCGCCCACACTGGAGTGCAGTGGCACACTCCTGGCCACCACAGCCTGGACCTGCTGGGCTCCGGCGATCCTTCCGCCTCAACCTTCCAAGTAGCCAGAACTACAGGTGTGCGCTACCACACCCAGCTAATTTTTTTTATTTATTGTAGAGATGAGGGCTCGCCAAGTTGCCCAGGCAAGTCTCGAACCTGTGGGCTCAGGCAATTCACTCACCTCGGACTCCCAAAGCACAGGATTACAGGCTGAGCCATGGAGCCTGGCCTAATTGTGTCCTTCTTTATGGTTGCGTAATACTCCATCGTGTATATGTACCACATTTAACTTAATGTTAGTTTGTATATTTATTCTAGTTTTTCTAAAACTAGTATGCATCTGCAATGAAAAGAAAAGCTATTAATCTTTTTTTAAAATTTGTTTTAAAGAAGTTGAACTTCTTATTGCACTATCAGAATAGATTCCAATCCACTAACAGTATAGCAAGTAATGGGTTTAGCAGATGTTACCATATTTATGTACAGTCCAATGAGAAGTTCATTAGTTACGTGTAATAATATGTGTTAGGTTACACTGAAAGGGTTAATAGTCCTAAAATACTCGATTTAGGCAGAGGCAGAAAGTCAGGTTTATTTGAAAGTTGGATACATACTAATAAATGGCTATAAATATTCATCAACATCCATTGACCTTCACTTTATGTAAACTATAAATATAATTTTCAAATCGCTATTTATTTGCCATCAGAAAAAGCAATGGCTACCACAGTTATCTCTTTATGGCATCAGAGTTGGCTCTTAGAGCATTCAAGTTACTACCTCTGACCATATTGGTAGTGAACGTTCCCAACCAACTGGACACGACAGGGTCCCCATTTCTGTGACATTTTTTATCTTGGCCATTGAAGCAAGCCAAACCCGCCTCTCCTTCTATACAGAAATAGCTCAAGATAGCTACAAACTGGTGTTCAAAAATATATTAGGCAGTGCTTGAGAGCACGCAAACTGCTCTGTAATGAAGTCATTAAACTGGATGAAGCTAATTTCTGAGGTACATTTCTAACCTACAACCTAAGCCAGGAAGCAGAAGTCAATAAACTTTTATGGGATTCTGTAAGCAAGCCATTCCTAGGAACTAAATTACCAAAGCCCATTACAAGGTGTATTTGACCAGCAAAATTTGAAATGACATTTGCAGCACACACACACAAAAATGAAGTTAGCAAATGAACACCTAAATTTTCTACTAACTCTGTAAGTGTATATGTGTCATATGAGGAGAGTTGTATTTATGTATGAACCAGGAAGCAAATATTGCATCCCGCTTTGAACAATTAACAGAAAGTCAACAAAGGTTCGAAAAGCAAATGCGGAGAATGTTTAGAACTGTGCATAGTCTAATAGAGTTGCAGTGCTATCAGGTACTTAGGAGAGCCACTACACGCTTATCTTTCCTGCTCTTAGAACTTGATAATGATTTCTCAGTCTCTAGCCTACCCATAAGTCTTGGTGTCTCTGCAGTCTTCCATATGTATGGCTTACTTGTAAGGCCAGAGTTGCTATTTTAAAGCCCCATGTCGAAAATTAAAACAACAAAATAACCAAATAAGAGTTAAAGTTTCTTCAGTTAGTGGAAATAAACAGTTGCAGCCTCCACCTTGTGCAAGCACCAAGAATCACAGGACTAGAAAGGACCTACTATGTCAGCCAATCTATTCCAGGGCCTCCAGGCAAAGATTGAGCTCTAGACACTGTGAGACACAATGCCCTAGTTCCATGAGCAATCTATAAAATATACATTAAACTAACTGACCCTCCGCCGTCATTCCTCATTGTCAGATTAATAGAAGAGTATCAGTCTCCAAGGTTATTGTTTGCTATTGTTATTATTAATTGCTGCATTATTAAGGAATAGCATGGTGTGATGGTTAAAAGTGGAGGCTTAGTTGGGCACAGTGGCCCACACCTGGAATCCCAGCACCTTGGGAGGCTGAGGCTGTAGGAGGATTGCTTGAGGCCAGGAGTTTGAGACTAGTCAGGAGGAAATGGTGGTGAGACTCAATCTCTTCAAAATAAAAAAGAGTGATGCTCAAGGGTGAGTCAAGATTTGAATACTGGATTGTCATATAATTGGAATACTAGGAAAATTCTCAACTACTGGAAGTCTCCATATAACATGGAAAAATAATAGAATTGTAACAGTACCAAGCTCACTGAATTGCTGTGATGGTGAAAAGAGATATAGTGTGAAAAGTGCTCAACACAGTACCTGGAACATAGTTAAGGGCTCACAAGGTGGCAATTGTTCTTATTCTTATTGGCCACATATTGTTACTGTGGCCCAAGACTATAAAATATGTCTTTTAATTTTCAAACCATTTACACAGCCACAATCTCATGTAATGCTCCCCTGACTCGGTCAGGGGAAATATTAAGAGAGAAAGAAGTAAATCTTTTGTCCATGATTGCACAGTAACTTAGTTGAGGAATGAAGAAATGGAGCCTGAGACCCGTATCTTCTACATTGTAGCTTAATCGTGTCTTCTGCCAAACAAGACTGAGAAGAACTGAAATAGAAAAAGGCAGATTATAAGAAGACTTGGTTATGGATAAGCTAGAGATGGAGAAATCATGATCAGGTTCCCAGAGCAGGAAAGATACATGTGTAGTGGCCCTCTTAAGTACCTATGCACAGTTCTAAACATTCTCAGGGCTTGCTTTTTGAACCTTGGTTGACTTTCTGTTAATTGCTCAAAGTGGGATGCAATATTTGCTTCCTGGCTCATACATAAATACAGTTCTCCTCTTATGACCCTCATGCGTACAGAGTTAGTAGAGACAAAATTGTAGCGAAGGAGATTCCTAAGATTTAGTATGTCCCAGGAACACCTTATGGAGAACACAGGTGAGGGGACACAGTCTTCTGGAAAAGGGGCAGAGCGGGCCACACAGGACCGTGGGAGAGACATGGGGCCAGGAGGGAAGGCCATTCTGAAGAGGAATACCTAGGGGCTCACTACCAGAGGCATCTCGGGGGCTCCTGTGACCTCGCTCCCCTCTGCACATCATTGAGGGCAGGGCAAGCTTCCAGGGAACATCACTCAGTGCAGCTCAATCTCTCTCTCACCCTGGTGCGGCACTTGCATCTTCTCAAAACCCTGGTGTTCGGTGAACAGTGGAATAAATGAGGTCAGTGTGAGGTATGGGTTGGGAAATGTCCCCAAAATGATCAGTCCAATTCATATGATGCCACTTGTAGCAGCTACCCAGCATCCAGACCCTGTTGGATACAGAAACCAAGAGTGGAGGTTCTCGCCTGAATGGAGAGGGTCTAATCAGGGTCATGAGCCAAGCACACCTGGAATTAATATCAAATACACCGGGGCAACACAAAGGCCAGGATGGGGTTTCAGAAGCCTTGAGTCCTACCCAGTTCTGGTCCTGACACTAATAGTGCTGCTAAGTAGACATTAGGCAAAGCATTTCCCTTCATTAAGTGGGGGCCCCCTTCCCTGTAGAAGTAGACCTCGTCATAATGTCAATAACACCTACGATAGGTACCACTGCCTCTGGGAAATGAAAGCACAGTCCCTTCTACCAAAGGCCCTCCAAACGCAACATGTGTCCCTTTGACCAGTAGAGGAATCCAGGCTCAAAACGGCACCTGCCTCACCACCAGCGTTGTGACGAACATGGGGTTTCCTTCTGCTTTTCCTTCAGGTTACAGCTTTGATGTCTGCCAAAATGCTCTCTTAAGATGCTTCCACTATTCACAATAGCAAAAACATGGAACCAACCATGTTGCCCATCGAAGTTGGGCTGGATTTTAAAAGTGTGATACATATACACAATGGAATATTATGCAGCCATAAAGAAGGACAAATATATGGACTTGCAGCAACTTGGATGGATTTGGAGTTGATCATACTCAGTGATTCATCACAGAAACAAAGAACTGAGGTCCATATGTTCTCACTCATAAGCTGACCTTGAACAATTATAATGCTATAAGAAAGTGATTGGCAGTGGTGGAAAACTGTCAGGGGAGGAGGGGAGACTGGCAGCTGAGGGAAACTGCTAGGGAAAGGAGGGGCATACCTCATCAACAAGGGTACCCGCAGGATCAATGTTTATGTACCTAACCCTGAATTGTACCCCACATCTTTATAATAAAAAAAATTTAAAAAATACAATAAAATAAAAAAAGAAACGAGCATTAAAAAAACCAATGCTTCCACTGAAGCAGTCTTCAAACATGCAGGCTTGCATGTGAAAGGGATTCTGTTTCCCTGTTTCCAAGGGAGACAGTCTGTTTACTGTGGATGGCTCAGTGGGACTTACACTCCTTGATCAAGCCTGCCTCTCCTCTTCGAGTGTAACGCCACCATCCACACTTCTCTCTCCACACTCTGCTGTACTCCTTGCAATGTGCAACATCAATAAATCCCTACACGACCTTCTACTCTGCGCGGCCGTGTGTCCCGGGACCCCATCTTCTACTGCCCTTAGAACAGGGCCCTGCAGACACATGTTGAACGACGAAGTTGACTTTTTAGATAACAGACTTACTTTTATTTAGGAACAGCTGCAAACTTCCTAAATGCAAAAAATAACCCGAGATGTCTTAAGATTGGGAGATTTTTAAAAGGAAATTTTGCTCGCTTTGGTCTGAGAAGGATTGGCTGTCACTCTGCCCAAGATAGGAAAAGCTTGCACACAGAGCTCACATCAAGAACACGCAAGATGCTTTAAAGCAAGAAAAATGCATCCTTTTAGCTAGCTGGTATAGCACCTTACTTTCTTTACATCCATCTGTTAGAAACATATTGTAAAATGTTAGATTGTTAAAACAAGACACCTCAGGAAATTTGTCATAATAAATACACAACTCTGTGATGTCCGTGGTATACCTGATGCAGAAGAGTCAGATTCACATGGTTCGTTTAGGATTGTGCTGCACTGTGCACAGGCACTCACCATCCAGGGCCTGATGAATTACTGGAACTCTCCTTGGAGATCTGCCTTGCAGCCTCTCGCCTGCACTGTGTTCCTTAGGGAGGCTATCCCAAGGCCACGGTATATGATGAAAAGTCCTTCTTTCTGTCTGCCCTTCCCCATGGCAGAGACAATCATTGACATTTACAGGGTCCTTATATTTTAAAAAGTCCTTTTACCACATGTGCTATCTCCAAATTTGCTCTCCATGGTGATGCGCTAGGGTAGGTCTCATCACTTCCACTTTTTATTTTTATTTTAATTTTTGAGTCAGGGTCTCACTCTGTCACCTAGGCTGGAGTGGAGTGGTACAATCACGGCTCACCGCAACCTTGACTTCCTGGGCTCAGGCAATCCTTCTACCTCAGTCTCTGGAGTAGCTGGGTCCATAGGCAGGCACCACCATGCCTGGCTAATAGTTTTAAATTTTTTGTAGAGGCAAGGTCTCGCTGTGCTACCTAGGCTGGTCTCGAACTCCTGAGCTCAAGCAATTCTCCTGCCGTGGCCTCTCAAAATGCCGGGATTACAGGTGTGAACCACCATACCTGGGATATTTTCACTTTAAAGATCAGTTAAATGACTTGCTGAGTATAACACAGTCGATAAATACACAGTGGCTTTGGGTCTAAACGTGAGAATGTCTGATCCCAAACATAAATATTTATAAATATAAATATACACCACATATTTATATTTATGTATTCATATACACTCGTATTTTATATATTTTTAAATTACAACCAACTTTCTCAAAAGGATGAAGAAGCAGAAAGGGTAGGTAAGACGAAGTGGAAATACAGAGTCAAGGCAGGGATGTTGTGATGAGTAAAGTGTCCTGACTGACTCCGCAGAACTTTCTAGAGTAAAGAGACTGTCTTTAAGCATGATATGCCAAAGCTAACTAAAGAGGAAATACTGGATCATGTTCGTAGGTGCCGTTCAAGTGAGGCCATTCTTCATATAAAGTGAAACCTCAATAAAATGTGGAACTGAAGCCCCTTGAATTAACTGGGCCTTCTAGACAGAGCAGTTTCCACTATGAAGCTTCTGCGATGAACCCAAAAGAGACCAACCAGGGGCATGTCGGTTAGTCTTGCTCATGTTGTGGAATTCTCATTCACCCCCTACTCTGCAGGAATCTGTCCTGTATCTGGCTTCAGCAAAATCTTGACGTTTCTGCTTAATAGAGAATCATGCATGAAACATTCTGGAGCTTCCCAGCGATGGACCGGTGTTCCTTGGGATGTGGGTGAGTCTGCTTTACTGAAGTTGTTCAAGTACAAGGCTGGAGGACCGCTTTCTAGGGATGGTGTGAGTCACTCCCCCAAATGGAGGATACTTGACTTGACGGCAAGTTTAATCCCGAAGTCGGGTTTTTTTCTAGATGGTGCAACAAATATATTAGCAACAAAGCTCCAATGCGTCTCTAGGAGGGTCCTGGAGGTTTCTGGAAAAGCAGTGATTTTCTTGACATGTTCTCTTGGTTCCTACTGATTTTACATTTAGATGTTCCACCACTGTCTCGACTTCAAGGAATGTGAAAGCAGCACAAAGGAGTCACCGAAACATCTATCTGTGAATGGATGTGGGTGCAAGATTTAAAATACACAGCGTGTGAGGGAGTGGTGCTGGCTAGATAGGGCCCACGCATATATTCTTGAGAAAAATTTCCCCTGACACAGAGGATGAAAGCTGAATTCACACTGCATGGCTGAGGGCAGCAACAATAGCTGTGCGTTTTACTGGGTTTCTGAAGATGCTGCATTCCATGCCTTGGCAGAGGAAGCCCATTAATAAAGGGAGAGTGGCTGGCAAACAGCTACAGACACCAGGACCGCGCCAGCTCACTGTGATCAGAAGGTTTGCTGCACTTAACACATACCCTGTCCACCATGAAACAGCTTCATTAATAAAGCAGCATTACCGCTGACACAAATGCATTAAAAGTGAGCAGAAGCAGGAGTCCAAAGCTCTTGGGAACATCCTACCTGCTTGGGGGAAGAGTGGGAGAAAGGTGTGGCCCTCAATAGACTTGCATTCTATGGGTGAAACCCAACGGATGCATTCTCCTGGATGTTAAAAGAACAATGGCAGTGGTATGCTGTTCCCACCAATGCCAATGGAGGTCATCAATGTAAAACACCACTTGTGGTATATATATATATATATATATATATATATATATATATATGTGTGTGTGTGTGTGTGTATCTGTGTGTATATGTGTATGTCCACACAGATACGTCCACACACACACACACGCCCACACACACACGTCAGCGAGACCACGCTGCCGGGGCGCGCTGTCGGGACAGCGGGGGGGGGGCTGGGGGCGG
>CAUYQG010062375.1:0-36511 GCA_963574415.1 Tarsius wallacei | reverse complement strand
GGGGAGACACCTCTTATCAACAAGGGTGCCTGAACGAAGCATATTTGTATACCTAACCCTTAACTGTATCCCACAATATCATAATAAAAATATTGAATATAAAAAAAGAAATAAAACTGTGGATATTGTAAACATAAAGTGACTTAAGATACACATCAACCAAATGTAATATGAGGACCTTCTTTGAATACTGATTCAAACAACTTCAATTAAATACATACATACATACATACATACATACATACATGTATGCATTTATGTACATGTCTTTATATATGTTTATATTTGAGGGGGGACCCACAAAAACAGAATTTATACAACTTCTTTATTTATTCTTGTGTTTAGTCTTTACTCACTTTCAAAATATTCTCCATTGATGCAATACACATATCAAGACACTTTTCCCACTGCTTAAAATTGTATGAACTTGCCAATTTTGATACCTTTTACTGCGTCTGCTGTTTTTTGTTTGACTTTTTTCGCATCAGCAAAATGCTACCCTTCGGGAATTTTTTTCATCTGGGGAAACAAACAAACAAACAAACAAAACTCACTCAGGGCAAGATTAGGTGAATAGGAAGGGTGGGGCATGGAAGTCATGCCACTTTTAGTAAAAAACTGCTAAACACTCATGCAATGTGGGCAGGTGTGTTGTCATGGTGGTAGAACCAGCCACCTGTTTGCCACAACTCAGAACAATTCTGCAAATCGTGGTTTAACTTTCTTAAAACTCTCAGACAAAAACTTTTATTGGTTGACCATTTGATCCTGAAGAACAAACTCCAAGTGTACTACAATGTTCTGCCCTTCCAAAGATAATTCCAGGTTTTTTTGGTCTCCCCTCATATATGAGATAACTTTTGCTCAAATATTGGTGATGACTGTAAATATGTGACTATTGGTCAAAGTGAGGCACGTCAAATTTTACAGTTTCATGTGCACTTTTTGACTTACTTGCTTAGTTTTCTTCGTATGTATTGGTAGGTTTCCTATCTTTCTGTAAGGAATATCTTCTATATTCATATTTCAGGGGCTTTCCTGAATGTTGGCTTCTGGTAGGATTTTATTTTATTTTTTTCAGAACTGGTTGTAATCTTAGAATCTCTCTTTGTCATTATTCTGATGATTTTTAAAAAATCTTTCCTCCTTATTAGATACACTTCCTTGCTTACTTCTCTCCCTGTTTATAAACACAATTTTCTCCAACTTCAGGAACATAACCGTACAGAAGATGACTTTGAAACTTTGTTGGAAAGCATCTTCAGTTTACTTCCTGCCTGAATGCCAAGTTGTCTGGACATAAAATCTTAGGAGAAAAATTTCTTTATTTCTCAGAATTTTCAAGGCATTTTAAAACTGTTCTCACTGTTCCTGATATTCTGAAAACAATGCCATTGTTTTTCTTGATCTTTTAGATATAACCTTTGTTATTTTTCCTGGAGGTTGTTAACGGTTCATTATTTTACATTTCTAGACTTCTAAATTTTCATAATCATATATTTTGTTGGGATTTTATTATACTTCCTTGTTATGAGCAGTCAGTAAACCCTTTCAATACATTTAAGTCTTCCTATTCTAATACATTTCCATGACCAATTTTCTTCATAAGGAAATAAATTCTTTATTTTTGCAACCCATATTATTCAGAAGAGTGACTCCTTGACAACTTGGATTGATTCTCAAATTTGCTTTTCTTTTTTCTTGGTTAGATTTCTTTTTCTTTGTGTAATGTTTATTAGGTCCTTCCTTTGAAATTTTATTTTTAACTTTTAGCGTCTTTCTCCCAATATGGAGATAGAGACAGAAAGATACCAATCTAAGCTTTAGCATTGCAGTATTTTGGGGTTTTCCCCTCTCCATCTCATATTTCTCCTGGTCTTTGGACTTTTGGGACTTTTTGGATTCTAATGTCATTTTAACATAAATCTCCTTTCAAGGAAGAATGGATGCAAAGATACACATTCAATCTACCATGTTTAAGTAAAAACTACTTCCATATTTGATATTTTCTAATTCACTTTTCTTATTAACAGTACTTTCTTTGCTTTATATCTTATTTGTCTCTTTTTACCATTTATGTTATGTATTAATTTCTTCCTTCATTAATGCATTCATCTAACAATATATAAAATATTTTGTGAAACTCCTACTTAAGATATTTGTATACTGTTTGTCCTAATTTTCTTGAGATATGTTACTTTCACTTTTTATCTTTTATTTTACTGATTTATTTTATTTTCACCATGACATATGTTATACATACAAATGTTAGGAATAAATAGGTACCCTTCACAAAAATAGATAAAATATTTGCATCAAACTATCACATTATCTCATCCCTCAGGAATTACAGCTGTTCTAAGCTGCACACTTACCAATTCTTTGCTAAAAATAAAATGTTTTTGTTTAAGTATTTTTACAAAAATTGTTTGTATAACAATAAAATTATAATGGATGTATTCTGCTGTGACTTGGCCCATTCACTAAATATAATGATTGTGAGGTTTAATCATGCCATTACATTTAGCTAAATTTCATTCAGTTATCACCATCGAAAACATTCCATTGTATGTATATAACACAATTTATTGATTTATTCTATGTTTGACAGATATTTTTATTTCCTTTTTTTGTTATTATGTAAACTATAACTGAAAACATTTATTTTTGGGATTTTAGTGTATATAATCAAGAATTTTGATAGAGTATAAACAAGATTGTTAATAAATGATTAAATAATAAGTATATTTGAATTTTGAATTTAGTAAGCAATTGCAAACTTTTACAAAACGATTATGGTCAGTTATATAAGGCATTACAATAATCAAACTTTTTCAGAACTTTTGATATTAAAATAATTATATTGATGGTATTCACACGGGGGTCTCAGATTTTTTGCAGATTCAAAACTTGTTGGTTTTGGTGGGATGAGGGAAGAGAAAGTTCTGCCCTTTCTCTCTTGTTTCTCATGCCTGCTGTTGTTAGATTTAGCACACCCTTCAATATGCCCACTTGCCAGGCTTTCTGATTTACTGCTATTTTTATATCTGCCAAATTTTGAAAGACTTTTTTTGTTTCTTTTAATTTTTTTTTTAATTTTAGAGACGTGTGGTACAATTCAGGCTTGGGTATACAAATGGTCATTGTACAAATAAAGTTTGGGCCTCACTTTGGTCCCCACTTCACCTGGTTTGAGATAAGATACCTTTATTGATGAAATGTGCTCCCCTCTTCCCCTGGCAGTTTCCCACCACTACTAACACTTTTCTTGCAGTATTATGTTAAATGTTCAAGGTCCACTTGCATGTGGTACTCAGTTCTTTGTTTCTGCTATAGACCACTGAGTATTACAGACTCTAAGTCCACCCAAGTTGGGGTGACACTCATAATTTTGTCCTTCTTTATGGCTGCATAATTATCCATTGTGTATATGTACAACATTTTTTTTATCCAGTCCACTTCTGATGGGCAGCACAGTTGGTTCCATGTTTTTGTCACTGTGAATAATGCTGCAATAAACATGCATGTGCAGTTATCTTTTTCATAGAGTCATTTGAGTTCCTCCAGCTATATTCCAAGAAGGGGAATTGCTTGAATGTATGGAAGGTCATTTTTAGATCTTTTAGGAATTGTCACACTGTTTTCAACAGAGGTTGCATTAGTTTACACTCCCACCAATAGCGTAGATTTGTTCCCTTTTCCCCACATTCTCTCCAGCATCTGTTGTTTTTTGAGTTATTGATGATGGTCATCCTGACTGAAGTTAGGTGGCAATTCAGTGTGGTTTTAATTTGCATTTCTTTGATGATTAGTGAGGCTGAGCATTTTTTCATGTATCTGTTGTCTGCTCATATGTCTTCTTTTGAGAAGTGTCTATTCATATATATTTTGCCTACTTTTTAATAAGGCTATTTGTTTTTTTTTCTTTTTGGCATGTCTGAGTTTGTTGTAGATCCTAGATGTTAAGCCTTTGTCAGATGTATAGTTGGCAAGTTTTTTTTCTTCCCATTCTGTGGGCTGTCTCACTGCTCTGTTGATGGTTTCTTTTGATTTGAAGAAGTTTTCAGTTTGATGAGGTCCAATTTCCAGCAGAGTTCTACAAAACGTACTAGGAGGAGCCGATGCCAATCCTACTGAAAATATTCCAAGCAATTGAGAAAGATAGAACTCTCCACATATCATTTTGTAAGGCTAGCATCCATTGATACTCAAACCCGGTCAAGATCCAACAAAAAAAGAGAACTACAGGGCAATATCCCTGATGAGCATAGATGTAAAACTTCTCAGCAAGATTCTAGCAATTTGAATCCAAAAACAAATCTCAAAAACCATCCACGAAGACCAAGTAGGCTTCATCCCTGGGATGCAGGGCTGGTTCAATATCCACAAGACCAAAAATGTAATTAAATGCATCAATAGATATAAAAATAGGAATGACACGATTATATCTTTTGAAGCTGAAAAAGCTTTTGATAAATTCCATCATCCCCTCTTGATAAAAACACTTTAACATCTAGTCATAGAGGAAACATACCTCAAAATAGTAAGAGCCACTTATGATAAAACCACAGCCAACATATTGCTAAATGAACAAAAATTGGAAGAATTTCCCCTGAGAACTGGAACAAGACAAGGCTGTCCATTTTCACCCCTCCTGTGCAACATAGTGTTGGAAGTCATAGCTAGAGCAATCAGAGAAGGGAAGGAAATAAAGAGCATCTACATAGGAAAAGAAGTCAAGTTACCCCTCTTTGCTGATGATATGATTCTATACCTTGAGAATCCAAGAGAATCTGTCAAAAACCTTCTTGCCCCGATAAAGAACTTTTAAAAGATTTTCAAAGCAATTTGCTTATCCCATAATTGTGCATTCTAGACAATGCTTTAGAGAATCTAATTTTCTATATCACAAGAAATAGACATTCTCTGTTTCTGGATCATGAAATAAAAACTGATGGAAGAATCCATAAAATAATGAATAGTTAAAAATGTATTTCCATTTTAAGTTGGTTGTTGTTTCATCCAGTCTTACAGAAAGTCTAATAAAAAACAATAATAACAAAATTTATCAAATGTTAAATATGTACATAATCTTCTTTTTAGCTCATTTTATTTGTCTTATATAGAAATATTAAATAATAATATTAAAATAGTATTAGCCTTGTGAGATTTTAGGAAAGTGCCTTATTTTTTACTATTATTGAATCCATTATATACATATGAATTGAAATATATACTATACATTTCTAAAAGCATTCTTTAAAAATGTCCTGTTCTTAATGTCTTTTATATTCTCTCACAAACACACACACACATAGTTACACAAAAACATGCACAGTAGAAATGCTTTTGAATTTAAGGAGAAGAAAACAAAATCTTATAAATAATCTTGAAAGCAATCTGAAATAACAGGGAAAATATGTGCCAGTGTTGGAATATATTGAAGAATTGAGCAAATTCTTAGGGAGTTGATCAACATTCACAGAGGCTGAAAGAACGTGTCCCTCAGAATCACAAAATAAGAGACTGCATTTGTAATATCCAAACTGAAAAGTAGAAAAGCATTGGATTGGAAAGAAAGTTAACATCTTTAGATCTTTATAATGGAAGTCACTATTCATTCTTAATTTTAACCTTGGTCCTTGAACATTTAACTTAATGTAGCTAGGCCAATCCATCATTCAAAAGCCTATTGAGTGCCTACTATGCGCCCAGCATGAGAGCCGCAGTATCAGACACCTCTGACATTTTGATTGGCTGATCTGATTTTCTGTCACTTGTCTTTCAGGCTTCCTTAGAGAGAGAAAATCTGGAAGTAGCAGGCTCTATCCCTTCAGGGAAATCTTAATGAGACCGAGCAGTTCAAACTGACAACCTGCAATCAGACCTGATTTTACTACGTTTCTTTTAGACTGAATATTCGCCTTTCTTTATGCAGCTTTATAAGTTCTTTATCTTCAGTCATTTCATTTTTGCATATTTATACATGAAAAAATTAATTAAAGCTTTGATTCTCTCAAATAAATGATTGTAGTAGACCCTGACCTCAATTAATAGTACAAACAAAGTTGTTGCTTTTCAAATTGAAATTCAAACTTAAAATCTTCTTAACCTTTCAGATACTAGTCAGGAAAGTCTAAAATAATTTGTAAAATTTTATTTGCAATTGTTCTTCTTAGTATTCATTCTTCCATTTCTTCATACATAATCTTAAAATATTTATAGCTGTTTTTGTAGCATTTTATCCCAAAGAATATTATCTAATACTATATTCTTTATTCTTATTGGTGTTGCTTAAATGCCAGGTTATTATTCTTCATTTCTTCCTATTAATATTTATTTATACATCATTTCCCTGCCCATACTGTTTTAAGGATTAATCTAGGATCAGAGATTATAATTAGTAAACACAAAATAAAAATATTTTTATTTGTAGTTGAACCCAAGACAGATCTCCAGGTGTAAGGATTGAAATTTTAAGCCTTGTGTTTAAGAGTGTAAATGTTGATTATCAGCTTGAATCATATGAGAAGGGAGCTATTTTTTTTTAACAATATGGAAATCTAAATATCAGCTATACTTTTTTGGCATGGACAGATTTAAGTTTTGTGATACGTGAAACCCACACTTTGTGGGAATTCTTTAAAACACAGAATCATATATTACTAATACAAAATTATATTTGTACAAATACAAAGAGCTTTAGAAAGGAATCATGCTAATTTGAGATCCTGATGTTTACACTTTACTTAATTCATAATGAATCTGCCTCTGCTGATGAAATTTGCAATAAGCACAATTTTAGATGAGATATGATGTTTGTGTTTAGCATTGCCTAACATATCTAACTTATCAAGAAGCAACCTCAATACAAAAATACATGATGTACTGAGATGTTTTAAAAGTGCTCTAAAGTCACAGATTCTAAGAAGCACAGACATTGTATTACATTTGCAGGTGATGAAACTGAAATTTATTGTGGGGAACTAGAGAATGCTGACATACAAAAAATGTTGCTAAAATGGAAAGTTAAGAGCAAGGAGATAATGCTACGTTATGTACAAAGAGACAAAATATTTTAGATAAATGATGATTATTATATAGAAAACTCGTAAATATGTAAATCGTTTAAGGAACTATGTAATTAATATAAATAGCACTTTATAAAGCAGGCAAGCACTCTTAAGTACAAAACTTGTAGTCAAACTACTATCATTTTTATATGCAAACATAGTATATAAAATGCCTTAGATTAAATGAGAAAGCTTTTTATTTATTATCAGAGAAATATATATATATATATATATATATATTTTTTTTTTTTTTGAGTTGGAGTCTCACTCTGTCGCCCAGATTGGAGAGCAGTGGCTGCTCCCGGCCACCGCAGCCTCGACCTGCTGGGCTCCAGAGATCCTTCCGCTCAGCCTTCCAAATAGCTGGAACTACAGGCGCACGCTACCACACCCAGCTAATTTTTGATTTATTGTGGAGATGAGGTCTCGCCAAGTTGCCCAGGCGGGTCTCGAACCCGCGGGCTCAGGCAATCCACTCACCTCAACCTCCCAAGGCGCGGGATTACAGGCCGAGCCACCGAGCCTGGCTCAGAGAAATATTTTAAAGAAAGCTCAAGAATGTTTTTCTTTGGGTCTTTTTATTGGCCATATTTAACATGTTGCTTTTTAAAAAAAAGTCACTTTGTTTTACCTTTAGAAATGACAGATTAAGCTTTTAATGACCTAATCTGTGGTTTACCATAACACTACATAGACACATAAATTCATGATGATAACATAAGTCAGGGAAAAAAAAGGTTTGTAAAAAAATGATTTGGTATTATAACAGTTATTCAGAAAAGTGTGAGTATATATCTAGGGGGCAAATAATTTTGTAGCATGTCGCAGTGAAGGAAAGTAATAGAATAATAAATGTGATCATGCATCCTGAGATAACATTTACTTGATTTTAAGTTGACTCCAATACTATATTATCAATAAAAAAGTATCTTAGATTATAATACAGAAGAATTAGACTTTGTAATAAACTGGATGAGAATTATAAAGTATTAAGACAATATAATAAAGTATGTATTTTAATCATAGTTTTCAAACAATTATAATGCCTGAAGTCAAAGTAGCAGATGGATTATGGCAACAGATGGACAATTTATTTCACACCTAGAGACCAAAGCACCCACTTGAAAAAACCAGGACACACTGATTTGGTGCAACAAATAAATTATTTGTTGCACATAATAAAATTCTGTAGCATTTACTTACGACTGTGATTAATATGAAAAATAGATAAAAATATAATATTGTAATGAAACAATTAATATTGATATATCACACCAATTATTGAAAAGCTATGAGAAATTTAGCAATTTCTGCTTATGAGGAAGTATTAATTTTATTTATTTACTGTACTTTGCTAGAAGTATTATATGATTATATGTTCGGTTACTTGCTTAGAATAACTATCATAAAAGCATATATTATACATAAGTACAAGTACATAAATATTAAAGAAGTAGTTTATAACCAGCCTGATCATTACCTTAGCGGATGGAGTTATATAAACTGACATTGATGCTGTTAGACTATTTGCCCATGTTTCCAGTGTTAATATTGTTAAATGAAATTTCTTCTGCTTGTGATTTTGACCCTTATGTTAGTTCAAGAAAAGAAGATGGAAGATAATTGTGTTGTTAAATATTTTAAATATTATACTAACATAAAATACAAATGGTTATGTATGTTTAAATTATATATATTTTCTTTCTTACTGGTTTTCAAAAAATGCTTTAAAAAGATACTTTTCTGGTTAAAATTTTAATACAATAGCTTGACTAGCAACAACTCAGTTTGTGATAGGAAGCATAAAATAGTGGTTTAACACTGAATTGGACCAACACTCTGGTTCCAATTCTGTTACAAGTGGATTCCCAGGGGAGACATTGACCTTGAGAGCCTTATGTTTTTCTGCAATGTGTGGACAGACTATATGGTCTTAGATATCTTTTTAATTACTGAAATGTTACCATTAAACACATATTATACATAAGTGCAAGTACATAAATATTAAAGAAGTAGTTTATAACCAGCCTGATCATTACCTGAGTGGATGGAGTTATATAAACTGACATTGATGCTGTTAGACTAGTTGCCCATGTTTCCAATGTGCATATTGTTAAATGTATAAATTGTATAAGTTTTGAAATAGCACAAAGATAAACAGCATCAGGAAAAGAATATTAAAAACAAATAGTAAAAAAAAAAAGCCCTAAAATATCAAAGATAATATTCCAGCTACACTGCAGGTAACATAAGATACCTGAGACATAGCAGATTCAAACCTTTACCCTTTGACCAAAGACACTATAAAAGAATTAACAGGAATATGTGATACCTTACAATCACATTCCCTAAATAACAAATTGAAAAGAAAAATCCAAAAATTGAAATTTAGTAAGGTTTTACTGTTAAGTGCTGTTGTTCCCTTAGGAGCAGAATATGTGCTGTAGGATCACTCTTCAGCCAGGTTCCTTCTCTCTCCCTTTAAACACACACACACACATACACACACACACACACACACAGAGCACACACGCGGTGTCACCAAAATTGGCTGCTTTCCTAGTGACAGCTTATTCTCAGTTGAATTTGTTTGCATTTTGACATGTGCCAATCAGCACTCATTTTCAAACAATAAAAGTGACAGCTTCTTCCCCTAGTGATAATTCAGGTTATAATATGATTTTATTTTTTATCCCTATAAGCTGTGATGATGATGTATAATGATAGAAACTCATAAATTTCTAATTTCATGAAAAAAATGTAAGCAACAACACCAAGTAACTTACACAAAGTAAAGCATGTGTATGTTTGTGTGTGTTTGTGTGTGTGTGTGTGTGCATACACACACAAAGTAGCTATAAGTTTTAGTACTTACTGTTGCAAAGTTTGTTATGAAACTTCTTGTTTGGCAAAAATTAGAGTAAGTATCCAAATGAGGGTTTCAAATAAAATTCTCTGATGGCAAAATAGCAAAACTTCAGAGCAAACCAACCCTAGGTGGATGATTAACTCAGGACCCAGGCATTAAAAGTATTCATGTGTTTACTAATATGAGGCATAATTTTATATCAACTTAGTCAAGGCGTACTTACTTGTGATAACTGGGAACATAACTTAATGGCTTCTACTACGATTGGAGGGGGGAAAAGGTAAAGAAAATAAAAAAGTGGAGCAATTTTTGATTGACCCCCCCAAGAAAAATTGAGAATACATTCACAGTGAAGATATATAAGTTTATTCCTAGAAAAAGTGAAAATATTTGTGCAGGTATTTTAAAACTGCAATAGGAGCCTGTAAATCTCTGTAGAAATACCAATAATGGAATCTCACTGCTAATATTGACCTTGGAGCAACTGAAAATAGATCTTGAGAAATTTTCACAAATAATAATAAAATGATCCCATCTATATGCATAAAGCAGCAATAAATATTGAAACAGATTAGCAGAAGGGAAAAGAAAAGCTTAAAATGAATTCAAACATAAACCATTAGTTTGTCACTCCTTGTTATTGACTTTTGTACTCCTTTAGGGAGTTAGAAACTGAAAATCATTATTACACCAATTGCTCACCAATTAAATTTGTTGTTTATAATTAGTTTCAGTGAGTTTAAAAACAAAATGTATGGGGTTCTCTTCTCATAGTGAGTTCACCATTCTTATCAACTCTTTCAATATTCTTGGGAAAGAGGAAAGCAGCCCTTGACTGCTGAGGGCTAGTCTGGAACCATCACCCGCCAGGATTTCATTTTGCTGACTCTGTCCTAGTTTGCAGCTAGACTGTGATGTACTTCTGTTGAGCATCAACTGCTTCATAGAACGTCAACATAAGACACGGGCACTCTCTAACTAGGATAGACCAAAATAGATATCAGACTTCTCTGTGGTCATGTTTGAGTACATATTAAAACTAAGACATTTTCCAAACTACTAATATGCCAAACAGCTTTCTCTCTTAGCTATTATGAGTGACTGCTTCTTCTTGAGCATTGCATCTTTAGCTGGGTTCCATTTTTCCTTCTTTCCAGGTAAAAAACACTAACATACCCAGAACTTACAGTACTTATTGCTTCTTCCCGATAAGATCTAACCCATAGCAAAGCCTATCTTTCTTAACCCCACCCTTAAATCACCTAACACAAAGTCAAAGCCCATAAATCTTTTCTAACACCTCCAATCACTGTGATTGTGGTGTGAGGGCTCCATTATTGTATGATTTAATAAGCAAGCCTTGACTATGGGTATGTATCTACTGGTATTTGCATGGAAGGCATTGACAGGCAGCAAAAGTCATCAAAATGCCCCCTCTTCCTTTTTTAATGTTATCTAGATTGAAAATAATTTTTCTATCCATTGCACTCAAGATTCTAATTATTTAGAGAGGCTTATCTCGTTTTTCTACACATCATATATACTTAGTTTGACACGATTCTTAATGGTTAATAGACCATGAACTGTAGTGATAATATGTAGAGATGTGCAATTTGTGCTTTCAACTACTACTTCTCATGGAAGCCACTCTATTGTATCTATGAAAGACCATGGGTTTGAAAAGAATGCATATTCTTTCAGAATGGTAGCAAAGCTATCACTGGCTAGAGTAGTGTCTTCTGCTCAAGCAGATTTTCTGCCCATTTGTATACCATATCCTAAATTGTACTTCATATCTTTAAAATAAAATATATTAAAATAAAAAGAAACAAGGTCATTTTCTAAAGATTGAGTGTGAAGCAGGGATGATTAAAAATGATAAATAATTTTACTAAAAATGGTCATCAAAAATTTTTTTTTTACAACAGGCTCTATCAAGAAAGAAAATTGACATATATTTCAAATGAAGTAATTTTAAATAAGTGAAGACCTAGAAGGGTGGGGGTAGCATAAAGGGAACCAAAGGATAAGGTGAGGCAAATAGAGGCTAGCAAGAACCCAATTTTTTGAGACTGGTAGGAGTAAAGGAGCACTGTTTGCGAGAGAGCCATGTGACAGTTGGAACAATGTAAGAGTGACCAGTCACAGAGACTTGGTCCTGGAATGTTACAAGCACTGCAAGAAACACACTGCTGAAATATATAGAAGGCAAGAAAAAAGCCTGACCTGTCTCACATTTTAATCTCTAGTCTCCTGCTCATTTTTCCCATTGGTTAAACCCAACTGGAAGCCAGCTAGCAAGAAAGCCTTGGCACTGCCATGTGAAGGGATCAGACTCCCACAGACTGAAGCAGGGAGAAGAATGACAAGTAATTGATTTGAAGGGAGGAAGTTCAGAATACATCTTCCTCTCCAAGAGTTATAGCCTGAGTAGAGAGAGGATACTCACATGAGCACAAGGTCATTGGTGACAACAGAGTGAGCACACAAGTCACTCACCAAAATTGACAATGACCAGCACGCAAGAACAAGGTGTAAAGCAATGAAAGTACAAGTATTTATTCTTAAAAACAAATAAAGAAAATAAAACAAAACAAACAAAAACATGTGTGCCATCTTGAGGCAATATCAGAGGAAGACCAAAAAATAAATTGTGGTAATTCAACATATACAAAATTCATATCAAAATATGTCTACCATTAAGAAGTTGAAATCTGGGGAAACATAACAAAATTATCTTAAAAGATATAGAGTAATTTACCTGAATTAATAAAAGATGCTGTGTCTAATCTGCTAATATTTTTTAAAGTTTTTATCATGTTTTTTAGAGAAACAACCTCTTAATCACTATCAATTTTTTCTAATATCTCTTTCTGTACTACAGGTTGTGTTTTTATTATGAGACTTTCACCAAGCATTCATAAAGAATGCTAAGTATATTTTATATATAAATACCAAGTACACATTTTCTTTGCTCTAGTTTAAACAGAATAATATTATGGAATTTCATATAACAAGTTATTTTACATTGTATGGATTTTATTTTTATATTTATAGCAGATTATGTAGTTATGAGTCATTTTTCATCTTCTTCAGTAATTTGAGATAAGAGCTTCCTTTTTTTTCTTTGGGAACTTAGAAGCAATAGAGGAAAAAACAAAATATATAAACTTAAAATATTCTAAATTATTATTTACCTGGGAGTTGCACTTATCAACATACACTCTTTTTTGGGCATGACAATTTTTTGTTAAATTGATGAAGATAAAAGTTATTGTTCCACTTTCTTCTTATTTCAAGAATTTTTAATTGTATTCAAAAGTTTCGTAATTTTTTTCCTCCAAAAGTTCAGTTTAATGAAAAGTATTTGAGATCCCTGAAGTTTTATATTATTTATCAAGGGGCCAAGTCCTGCCCACTGTCTGTTTTCATAAATAAAATTTCATTAGAACATGACAAATTTACTATTTATATATTATCCATGGCATTTTTCACAGTAAACAAGAGTTAGGTTGTTGCAGAAGAGACTTTATGGCCTGCAGGTTCTAAAATATTTACTAGCTGGTACAGAAAAAGTTTGTCTACCTCTGATATATAATGATGTCCTCCAATTATATTAAAAAGTAAACTTGTTTGGTATATTTTTTTTGTCTGGTATAGTTCTGGTGTAGCAACAATGATATAGAATTCTAAATAGCTACTTCATTGTATTTATTTTATTGACAGATGAAATTTAGTACCCAAAAACTTTTTGGAGAAATAAAACTATTCTTATAAAAATATGTCAAGACAGCAAACAATAAATCTCTACAGATACTTGTTGAATGGAATATAATCAATTACACAATGAGGAGCTGACCAGTACATATATATTTAGTATAAATGACCCATTAATTTACTTGATGTGGTTATAAAAACCCACCTTTATTTAATTGCTTTTCATATTAATTTCATATTTTGGGAAAACAATACACATTTAGCATTCCACTTCATAAAGAAAATTATGTAATTCTATGTTTTAACAGTAATATCTATTAATTGATATCTATTAGGTAGATATATTCAAAAACTATATCTGATGATTCCTAAGTGTCATAAAGACCATGTTACAAGTAAGATTATTTAAGGCAAAAACTAAGAACCAAGCCCATGTTACAGTGACCCTTTCTAGAAAAACTTGTAAAAATGATCAATGTGACTAAACCAAATATAGAGATGTGTAAACATACTTGGAAATCAAAACAATTTAGTAGGGACTGTGAAAAAACTTTATAAACTGGCAAGCAGACAAGGTGGGATTGAAGCAGCAAAACACAAAACAAAATATAGGTAGAAAGAGTACTTGAGTGAGGAGATGAACATTAAGAGTTGTTCATTACGGAGGTTTTGGTCTTAGAGGCACGGATGTGCCAAGGGTCATTCTCAAGTTTATTGTGAGGGAACCTGAGCAGAAATCCTTGTGTAAGAATATGCTCCAGTCACTTGAGCCAGTGAGTAGCTACTGTGATGTTTTCCTCCTTGCTATGAATGAAAGCAAAGCAATTTCAGTTCCTCTTGGAATTGTGAGGAACTGTGACTTTCATGTTAATAATGCTAATTAGGGAAACATTCCATCCAAATGATGGAGTTTAGTTCTCTAATTCTGCTGTCCTTTACCTCTTTAATTATCTGTTTTTATGAACAACAGTGCTAACTTCTAAAGCAAGTCTTGTCCAAGCCAATGTTTACTAACAAGTTGTACAAGCACACTTATCAATGTGTCTAATAAGTAAACAAACATTATACACACAAACACTTGGATATATACATTTTATCTATCTGCCTATCTATCTATATATCCATCTATCCATCTATCACCAATACTGAGGGAAACCTACAAATCAAAAGAAAGAATGATAATAAATCTGCAGAAATAACTTACAATAAAAGTAACACCCAATATAATTTAAAATGAAACATATATGTCAATTAAAAATTTAATGGTGAACTTTCAAAAGGATAACTGAGCAAAAAGTTTAGGAATATGAAGTCAAAGCATTTAATAGCCTCAGAAATATGAATTAAGGCCTAGAATACATATAAGGAATTCCAAAAGATATCATGAATAATAAATTTTTGGACACATATTAAAACACAAAACAAAATTAAATATAAATGATAACG
The DNA here is from genome assembly GCA_963574415.1 of Tarsius wallacei. Lineage (NCBI taxonomy): Eukaryota > Metazoa > Chordata > Mammalia > Primates > Tarsiidae > Tarsius > Tarsius wallacei. The sequence continues at coordinate 21,406 of CAUYQG010062375.1, read as the reverse complement.
GTATGTATGAGTGAAGATAATATTTGTGATATAACTAAAAGGAGCAACAACTAAAGGTTAGTTGAAGTGGGAAAAAAATCTGAAGTCTCATATCTCTTTCGTCTTTTAAAATGAACTATAGAAGGAATGACTATAGAGAATAAGTAAAAAATAATATTCAAGGATTCATAGAAAGTTCTCAAAAATAGGGGAAAGCAAAAAAGAACATTCACAGTTCTAAAAGCCCAGTGAAAACTCATGCATTGGGTAGGCAGATTAATAGTAATACAAATAAGATAATTCAAAAGCATTATTAAGGTTTAAAAAAGAAAAATTATCATCTATTAATCAATGAGAATCAGAATTACCTCAGATTTCTCATTACCAAAACAGACTACTATTACCTGTCTACTACTATAACAGTTTCTACAACTACTAGCAACAAAATGTAACAAATTTTAAACTTTCTTAAGAAATCAACATTACACCTAGGATTCTATAGTTATTGCTAGCTTAGAGTGTAATGATAAAACAAATATACTTTTAAACAAAGCAAAAGGCACTATACATGTTATCTCCTCAAGTCTTCTTTGAAAGAGTTATTAGAAAATGCATGCAATAAAATGAGCAAGTAATCCAAAAGCAAATGGCAAGTTAATCATTTATAAAACAAAAGCAGAAGTTAACTCATTGCTAAATCTAAATAAATGATTATTTTTTATTTATTTTGTTTTCTTTTTTTTTTTTTTAAAGAATTAATACTTGTATTTTCATTGCTTTATTCCTTGTTCTGGTCATTGTCAATTTTGTTTGAGTGACTTGTGTGCTCACTGTATTGTCACCAATGACCTTGTGCTCATGTGAGTATCCTCTCTCTATTCAGGCAATAATTCTTGGAGAGGAAGATGTATTCTGAACTTCCTCCCTTCAAATCAATTATTTGTCATTCTCCTCCCTGCTTCAATCTGTGGGAGTCTGATCCCTTCACAAGGCAATGCCAAGACTTTCTTGCTAGTTGGCTTCCAGTTGGGTTCAACCAATGGGAAAAACCAGCAGGAGACTAGAGATTAAAATGTGAAACAGGTCAGGCTTTTTTCTTGCCTTCTGTATATTTCAGCAGTGTGTTTCTTGCAGTACTTGTAACATTTCAGGACCAAGTCTCTGTGACTGGTGACTCTTACATTGTTCCAACTGTCACATGGCTCTCTCGCAAACAGTGCTCCTTTAGTCCTACCAGTCTCCAAAATTTGGGTTCTTGCTAGCCTCTATTTGCCTCACCTTATCCTTTGGTTCTCTTTATGCTACCCCCACCCTTCTAGGTCTTCACTTATTTAAAAGTCCTTCATTTGAAATATATGTCAATTTTCTTTCTTGATGGAACCTATTGGAAAAAAAAAATTGATGACCAATTTTAATAAAATTATTTATCATTTTTAATCATCCCTGCTTCACACTCAATCTTTAGAAAATGACCTTAATTTTCTTTTTATTTGAATATATTTTATTTTAAAGATATGGGGTACAATTCAGGATTAGGTATACAAGTGGACATCATACAGGTGAATACTGGGTCTCCCTTTGGTCCCCACTTTACCTGGTTTGAGATCAGGTAGCCTTATTGTGTTGTGTCCCCACCCCCACTACCACCCCAGCAGTATCCTACTACTGCCACTCCCATTCTTATAGTATTATGGTAAATGTTCGGAGTTCACTTATGAGTGAGAATGTAGAATACTCTGTTCTTGTTTCTGTGATAGATCACTGAAGATGATAGACTCTAAGTCCATCCAAGTTATGCAAGTCTATATGTTTGTCTTTCTTTATAGCTGCATAGTATTCCATCTTGTATATGTACCACATTTTTAAAAGTCCAGTCCAGTTTAGATGGGCAGCATGGTTGGGTCCATGTTTTTTCTATTATGAATACTGCTGCAATAAATGTGGATATGCAGGTATCTTTTTTATAGAATGTTTTGAGTTCCTCTGGTTATATTCCCAGTAGGGGAGTTTCTGGGTCATATGGAAGGTCAATTTCTAGTTCTTTTGGGAAACATGACACTGTTTTCCATAGAAGTTGAACTAATTTGCCTTCCCACCAGCAGTGTAGAAGCATTTCCTTTTCTTCACATTCTCGTCAGCACCTGTTGTTGTTTGTTTTATTAATGATGGCCATTCTTACTGGGGTTAGGTTACCACAATGTGGTTTTGATTTGTATTTTTCTGATGATGAGTGAGGCTGCGCACTTTTTCACATGTCTGTTGGCTGCCTGTATATCTTCTTTTGTGAAGTGTCTATCCATGTCTTTTGCCCACTTTTTAATGTGATTGTTTGTGTGTGTGCTTTTTTGTTTTTGTTTTTCCTTTTGGCATATTTGAGTTCCTTGTAGATCTTACATGTTAGGCTTTTGTCAGATGTACAGTTGGCAAATATTTTTTCCCATTCTATAGTCTGCCTCCCTGCTCTCTTGATAGTTTCCATTGTTTTGCAGAAGGTTTTCAATTTAATGAGGTCCCACTTGTTTATTTTATCTCTTATGACATGGACTTCTGAAAGGTTTGATCAGAAATTTGTTGCCTACTCCAATTTCAATGGCGTCTCCTGCTTTTTCTAAGATTCTGACCGTTTGAAGTTTTACATTTAGGTCTTTGAACCATTTAGAGTTGATTTTTTTGTATGATGCTAGGTAGAGGTACTCTTTTAGTCCTCTGCATGTGGTCAGCCAATTTTACCAGCACCACTTATAGAATAGGTCCCAGTGGTTGTTAGTGGAAATTTTGTCAAAATGAGTTAGTTGAGAAATTGAAGTTTTGCTTCCAGGATCTCTACCCTGTTTCATCGGTCCATATGCCTGTTCTTATACAAACTCCAGGCTGTTTTGATTATTACAGCCTTATTGTAATGTTTATGGTCTGGAAGGGTGATACCTCCTGTTTTGTTTATTTTGCTATGCATTGTTTTGGGTACTTGTGGTCATTTATGTTTCCATGTGAATTTTTGTTCTGTTGTTTCCAGGTCTGGGAAGAATGATGTTTTGAAAATTTAATGGGTATCGTGTTGAATCTGTAGATTGCCTCTTGTAGGATGGACATCTTAACAATGTTGAGTCTTCCAATCCATAAGCATGTCTACCTACAAAAAAAAATTCATGGACCAGTTGGCTTTTCAGCAGAATTAAACAAAGCATACAAGAAGAAGCTTATACCAATCCTGTTAGAGGTATTCCAGACAATTGAGAAAGATGAAATTCTCCCCAATCATTTTACAAAGCCAACATCACACTGATACCCAAGCTGGGTAAAGATCCAACAAAAAAAGAGAACTACAGACTAATATCTCTAATGAACATAGATACAAAAATTCTCAACAAGATTCTAGGAAGTATGTTTTGTTCAATTCTGCTGAAAGCCATCTGGTACATGACTTTTTTTTGTAGGTACTTTCTTATGATGGAGTCAATTTCCTGGGTGATTATCGGTCTGTTTATTGTTTCAGGGTCTTCTTGTTTCAACCTTGCGATGTTGTGTGATGTCAAAAAGTTCTCCATTTAATTTAGCTTATCATGCTTGTTTCCATACAAGTGTACATTGCAATCTCTGATTACCCTTTGTATTTCTTAAGGGTCAGCTGTGATTTGACATTTTGCATTTCTGATTGTGTTAATTGGGCTTGTTCTTTCTTTCTCTTGCTCATTCTGGCTAGAGATCCATCAATACTGTTTATTCTTTCAAAGAAATAGCTTTTTGTTTTATTAATTTTTTTCTATGATATTTTTGTCTTCTATGTCCCATATTTTGGCTTTTACTTTGGTGATCTGGATTCTTCTGCTAAAGTTAGGGTTTTGGTGGTCTTGTCCTTCCAGCTCCCTTACATGATTTGTTAGGCTTTTAACTTGTGATATTTCCATTTTCTTGATGTGTACTCATAGAGATATAATTTTCCCTCTTAGATCTGTTTTCATGGCATCCCAGAGGATTTGTAAGCTGTTTCTTTGTTTTTGTTTGTTTCCAGAAATATTTTAATTTCTGTTTTATTTTCTTTGTTGATCCAGTAGTTGTTCCGCATCATGTTGTTTATTGTCCATGTCTTTGTGGGTTTTGGGAAATTTTATTGGTGTTGCTATTTCTTTTTATTCCACTGTGGTCTGAGAAGTTGCAAGGCAATATTTCAATCTTGTGAAATTTGGTTATGTTTGATTTACGGACAAGTATGTAGTCAATCTTGGAGTATGTTTCATGTGGTTATGAGTAGAATGTATATTCTGTGGTTTTTGGGCAGAGTGTTCTGTAGGTATCTATTAAGTCCATTTGGTCAAGTATCAAGTTAAGGTTTTGAATCTCTTTGTTGACTGTTTTCCTTGATGATCTATCTGGGATTGTTAGTGGGTTATTTAAGTCCCCAGCTATAATGGTGTTACAGTCAATACCGTTTTTTTGTTTACTTAGTAGCTGCTTTATAAATGCTGATGCTCCTGTGTTTGGTGCATTTATGTTTAGAATGTATATTTCTTGTTGACAGATTAAACCTTTTATCATTATGCAGTGTCCTTCTGTAACTTTTTAAATGTTTGATAGCTTAAAGGTTGTTTTATCTGATTTTAAGATCACAATTCCTGCTTTCTTTTGTGATCCATTTACCTGGAAATTCATTTTCCATCATCTACCTTTGAGTCTGTGTGCATCCCTTGTGGTGAGATGAGTTTCCTGGATGCAGCATATTATTGGGTCATGGTTTTTTATCCAGCTTGCTATTCTGTGTCTTTTCAGTGTTGCATTTAGTCCGTTCACTTTCAGACTAATCATTGAAATGTGATTGTTTATCCCCATTATGAGGTTCTGTTAAAGTTTTTTCTTTGTGTGTTTGTTTTCTTTTGACTTTTGGGTTGATGTAAGTGTGTGTTTTTAAGTTTTTAGTCACAAAATATTCTCTGCTGATTCTGTGTTCTCCTGTCCTCTTGGTAAGTGCATGGTCATTCTTTTTTCCATCCATCTGTGCTTAATACCTTTTTAAGCATCTCCTGTAGAGCTGGTCTGGAAACTGCTTAATCTATTAGGGATTGGATCTCTGGGAAGGATTCAATTTTTCTATCACTTAAGAAGATGAGCTTGGCTGGGTATGAAATTTTAGGTTGAAATTGTTTATCTTTAAAGACTTTGATTATTGGAGTCCAGTCCCTTCTAGCAGGTAGTGTTTCTACCAATAGTTCTGCTACTATTCTGATTGGTTTTCCTCAGTAGGCAGTATGACCTATCTCTCTTGCTGCCTTTAGGATTTTTTCTTTTGTATCTACTTTGTGTAGGTGCATTACTATGTGCCTAGAGGTTAGTCTTCTCACTTGATGTCTTGTGGGGATTTTCTGAATCTCTTGTGTTTGGATGGTCACATCTCTGGTTAGATGAGGAACGTTTTCTTGGATAATCTCCTGCAATAATTGCTCCAAGGTGTTCTTCATTTCCCTTTCTTCATATCATTTCTTTACCAATCAGGCATAAGTTCTGCCTATAATCACACATCTTTGGAGGCTTTGTTTTTTCTTTCTGAGTTTTCTATGTTTTTTACAGATTGAGTTAATTCCACATTTTGGTCTTAAAGTTCTGATATTCTCCTTTCTGCTTGATTTATTCTGCTTTCCATATGTGTCATCTTGCTTATTTCCTGGTTGAAATTCTTAATGACCAAAATCTCTGTTACAAGTTCTTTTAGTGTTGCATCTTTTCTTTCCTGATTCTTATTCACTCTTTCCATCCATTCTTTAATCCTTGTTGTATTCTGGGATCAATGAGTAGTGACTTCCATTGTTTGGGCTCTGAGGTCTGATTTTTCAGGTGTTGTCTCTTTGGTAAACTCGGAATTACCTGTGTTCTTCCATTAAATTTTCCTCACTTATAATAGATCTCTTACTTTTCTCTTTAGTTCCGTTATTCAGTGGCAGTGGTAGGGGCTTTCATTTTTGATGTTTGCTCAGCCCTCTATTCTGTGATATGGACTCTGAATTTGCTCTATTTTGAGATAGCACTGTGAGTCAGAGCTGTCTCTTGTAGTTTTGGGTGTCAAATACGGTGGAAGTTTGGAAACTAGAATTCAGTAACTACTTGCAAATTACAATGTTCACTATGTGATATGGTTTCCCTGAGTCCCACTCTCCACCACCACTCTATATGACAGTGCAATGGGTACATGTTTGTACTCCCTGAGTCCAAGATAAAGTAACAGCCATGAAGAGAACACAGAAAAGTAGAATGAAATAGAATGGACAAAATTTTCTTAAAAAAATAAAGAGCACAGAAAAACAAAAGCAGAAAACAAAGCAAAAAAAAAAAAAATTAAACACACACACACACACCCCAAAATGAAAGGAGAAGAGAAAAAGAAAAGAGAAAAAAAGGAACTTAAATCAAACCCTCACACCTGCATTCACACACACACATCATATTAAAAGAAGAAAAGAACAACAACAAAAAAAGACAAAACAAAATGAAAGATACACTCAGTCATTCATGTGTACACATAAACAGACAGCAAATCAAGAAAGAAGAAAGAAAAAAAGAAACATAAAAAATGTTGGGGGCAATATAGATCGAACCTTCAAATACACATTCATGCACAAAAGAAAAAGACAAAAATTAAAAACAAACAAAAAAACACAAAAAACAAAAAACAACCTGCCCTTTTGTGGCAGGTTCTGTAATTGCTCCTTTCAGTTGCATACGGGTAAGGTCCTCTAATGTCTCCTGCAGAGCAGACTCATTCACAATCTCCCCAGTGTTGGGTGGGGAAGGAGGAGGTGGTGGGTCTGGATGGAGTTTCAGTCCTCTCCTCCTACTCTCGTATGGTCAGGGGATCCTCTCCAGTGGGGAGATATATGCTCGTCTCTTCCCAAGGTACTGGTGGGGGGCACCTCAGCCAGGCTTATCCTGGAGTAGAGTTCTCCTATTATGGCTGATATTTAGACTCTGCCTGGATTCGTCCCTCCTTGTTGTGCCTCATCTGTGTGGGTCTGACTTTCAGAGGATTGCTGGGAAGAAGAGGGTGTGGTCAGTCCCAGACTTATCGCTGATGTCTTTATCGGTCTTCCTCATCCTTTTCTGGTCACACCTTTTGTCCCTCGGCTGAATCAAGGTAGGGAGTGGGGCATCTGAGACTCAGTCCTCATCCTGTCCCTCCCAAGTTTGTGCTTTGGGAAAATTCCCTCTGGGCCATGGTCAGCCCCTGAGTAGTTAATCTGTCAGTTGTGGAGATCGAGTGTGTTGCTTCATGGTGAGCAAGCCAGAGCACTTTCCTCCCCAGTTTTCAAGAGAGTGGAAGGTGCCTGTTTCATCTTCTCAAGTGGGGCTCTGCTTTCTGAGCTTCCTTGCTGTGCTCCCTCCACAGATCCTTCTGCCAGTCCAGGTGCTGCCATGGTGAGACAGAGCCTGGAGCCAGCAATCATCCCTGGAAGTTTCTTCCCAGGAAGGGCTTTGTTGATTTAAAAAAATGGTGCTTGGTTTCTGCACCCTGGAAAGCATTAGGGTCCAAGTAGAGCAGCTGCGGCACCAGCCAATTCACCAGGAAAGCCCTGGCAATTTTCTCCTGAGTCCCCACTCAGTCAGGCATTCACGTGCCCACTTACTCACAGACATCTATGCAAATTTTTCCATACACTCATTTACTCACACTGGGACTCACATAGTTCTAATGGCTCTCCCGCCATCTTCCTCCCTTCTTGGCAAGCATACGTTTCTAAGATAATGATTTATCTTTTTAATTCAATGCTAGGAACTAATGATAAAGTTGTAAGCATATATATATAGATATAGGGCTTTTATATAATGTGAAGTCTAGAAGATTACACGGCTTAGATAATAATAATAAGTCCATATAACTGCTTTCCAAACACTTATTCATTAACAAGTATTTTTATATTTACTTGATGCAAATTGATACTCTTCTCAAATTGAATTATTTGGTCATCCCACACTCCTTAAAAGTCTAAGATTCGACTTTCATTTTTCCACCCTTAAATCTTCTGTTCCATATATGAGGAAAACAATGGTGGTTTATAATGAATCTTTTTATGTTGAATCTATAAAGTAATTGATCCAAGAAGAATCTTTTTGGGCTTTTCATGATAGATTGTTGGCTCACCTAGAATTTCAGAGCTGTTGAGCCACTTCAAAGTGATGAGCAATTATGACACTTTTATCAAACAATACCATACTATCCCACAACTCTAAATATAAAGCATTTTGACTTTTGAAAATATATCAGGGAAATTAGTCAAACTTGGAGAGTTCCTTTCTTTAGTTTTCAATGTTTGTTTCATACTTTTATATTAACATAGTTAAAATGTATTACTAGATATTATTGACTGGGAATTCAAGGACATGATCACATCTAATGTAAAAATTAGAGTTCTTCATTAAAGCAGGACACTGCTTTTATTAAAAATTGTAGTATTTACACTAGAGTTTTATCAACATTTCCCCTAAATTGGAAAGGTTTTTGTACCAGGAGACTATACTGTATGTGATATCTAGGGAAAATAATTTCTGTGTTGAGTATTTTAACATTTTATCAACATTGTAATAGCTAGATATAACTTGGAGATAAACTCTGCAAAAGAGTGAATTAATTTTTTCTGCAATTCTTTTGTCACTATTTTTTGCCATGGTACACTTTTAGTGGACTATGTATCCTGACCCCACTGGAAAATAGGATGTTAAGAGAGACCATAATGTGCTGACAATGTTTTCCTTGTTTACTTGTGTTCCTTCTGTTCTTTATGAGAAAAGCCTGCCCCATGTAACAACTTTTCCCAGAATGAGAAACACATAGAGCTGTTTTGAAACACACCTGCTGCCTTATACATAGCTGTCCACACTATGTCTTGAACTCAGGTATAAGAAAATAGTGCTAGTTTTTATACGCCATTGTAATTTTGTGATTGTTTGCTATACATCGTAGTCCACCAAGACTTGAACAATAAAACGCATTATCAGAGAAATAAACATGGAAATTCTGATGAAAGACTTGCTCCAAGATAGTTGGATAGATTCTCATATTGTTTCACAAAATGCATATATGGTCATGCATTGCATAATGATGTTTTGGTCAACAATGAATCATATATAAAATGATAATTCCATAAGATTATAATACTTTATTTTTACTGTACCCATTTTATGTTTAGGAACATTTAGAATCACAAATACTTTCCATTTTGTTATAATTGCCTAGAGTATTCAGTACAGTAACAAGCTGGAGAGGTTTGTAGCCTCGGAGCAATAGGCTATACCATATAGCATGGGTATATAGTAGTCTATACCATGCAGATTTATGTAAATACACTCTATGTTGTACACATAATGACAAAATTTTTTTATGCATTTCTCAGAAGGTACCCCCATTCCTAAGTGTATGTCTGGACTCATGTATTGGTTTACACCAGAAATCATTAATTTCTAACACCTCTGACTGCTTTTGGAAAAGAAAAGAAGACAAAAAAAGAAAGCAGAGACAAAATTGGGACGGCTCCAGTCTTGGATAAAATGTGTGTTTGGTCTGGTAAAGAAATAATTATTCGCTGCTTATATTATAATTTTTAAGGAATTTCAAACAGGGTGCATTGTGTCCAGGATTCATTGAATAAAATAGCCCTTTCAAACATGTTTTTGTTTTGCTTGGTGTTTTTTTGTAAAGTCCCCTGTCTGCCTAGAATGGGGATTTGAGACTGAGTTACAAATCAAGTGATAGCCACAATAATACACTAAAATAATCCCCAGAGAAACTAGATCTTACCAGTTTTTTCTTCTGAATAATTCACAACAAATGCTGTTAAGTACAGAGGAGCAAGGCAGGTATCTGCAAAGGAAGGTGGCAGTGGAATTGTGTCATGGGGCATTGGAACCAAGTAGGGTGAGGAGGATGTCTGTGTAGGGCGGGGAGTGTCAGCAGCTTGTCAAGGGTGCTGGAGCTTGAGCATGTTAAAATTATCTCCAGTGTTTTAAATAATTATTCAAGGTTATTCTCCACATCTGGATAGATTCTTTTTTAGCACTTTGACAAGGATAAGGTAAAATGTGCGTGCATGTGTGTGTGTGTGTGTTTTAATGAACTCAGGCAGCTGTACCAGAGTATATTCTTTTCTGGATGCAAAATAGCTGGCTGTTGTTACTACCGTTTTTTTTTTTCTTTAGTAAAAACTTCCAAAGTTGAAGGGCTTTGTGGAGTTGACAAAAGCAACTTAAAAAAAATCTTCTAAAATATGTTTTATAATTAATTCATCTAATTAATCTATGACTTTTTATTACCGGTAATTAGCATACAAAAGAATGTCATAATGCTAAAACAATTTGCTACATTTCCTTATTAAAACAAATATAAAATAAGTTTGTTAGGATATTATATTTGGGAGTTTGTGTGTAACACAGAAATACTGAGATTTGAAAAAAATGCATTTTGCATTTGAACTTCATTATGGAACACTCTTTGCAAACTTTAATTGCAATTCTCAAATACTGAATCCAGTAATTCCTTGAAGATGGCTATAATCAGGGAAAATTATTAGCATATTCAACTCTACATACTACTCCATTATATATTAATTCACTTTACTGTTGCAGCAATAGCCTCCTATGATGTTTGCTAAGAAGAAGTAGCAAGGTGATAAGCAATGCTTTATTTCCTGTTCCACTCAGGGTTTCATTGTCAGGAAGCTGCCCCAATTATGGGAAATTTATTCATCCTCATTTGTCTTTCTGTCTCTATTCCAAGCAAATACATTTTGTTTCCAGTCATAGATAAGACCAGATAGCCTACACACATAAACTGGAACACCTGACTGCAATACTCTACTTGCTCTCACCCATGTTCCCAATGGCTGCCAAAAAGAAAAAACAAACTGTCTGAAGTGTGACTACCAGTAGATAGAGAACCATGGGCATAGGTTTTTGTTTATTTCTTTTTTTTTTCTTTTTTTTCCGTAGGCAAGGCTGCTACTTCCTTCTTACTTACAATAAAATGGTGAACTAAAAGCAAAGGTATTTTTTCGACTTTGTCTGACCAACTGCTCATTACCTTGTATTGCCTTTGGAGTTCTTTATAAAGTATTTATTAAGTTCATCTTTGCTTTTTCAATTTCTGATTTGCATCTGACTTGTCAATTTGGGTTTAGATGTTTCCCTCAAGTGATTTTTGTTTGTTTGTTTTCCCCTATGAGTATAGCTTTAATTTATTAATTAGAAATAGTGTAGTTTTACTCACATACCTGGCATTTGTTTTTCTCTATTAGGTATCAGGAAGATATTTGCAATCAGGTTCCTGTTATTTAATTTATCATTGTATCCACAGTTGGCATAATTTCCCCTCTAAAACTGAGAAATGATAATGACCACTAAATGTATTGAGTGTCCTTTGTATTCAAGACATTTTGCTAACATTTAAAATCCAGGGTCTCATTAAATCTTTGCAACACTCTATGCTGTAGACATCATTACTAATGTCATTATGCAGATGGGAAACTGGGATTCTGAGAAGTCAGTAGCTTGTCAAAGAGCCCCTATAATTGGCAGGACCAGAATTTGGACACAGGCTGTCTGATTCTAGAGCTTGAGACTAGCATCATCTCGTCAAGAATTTGCTAACAATTTTCTTTGGCTTTCTTAATTTTATCATAAGTTCAAATTTAACTGCTCTATGATTACTATATTATTGTAAGCTGCTGGCAAATATTTCTAGCATTTTTTTCATAATCATTGCTGATAAAAGCCAATGTTTAAAAAATGTTTATGGCTACCTGCAGCATGAGGATAGACATAGATAGATAGATAAAAGATAGAAAGATAGATAGATATAGATAGATAAATGAGAGAGAGGAAAAGATAGATAAACATCTACCTATAGCTAGAGCTATATCTACATAGATACAGATTTATTTTAAGTAATTGGCTCTCACAATTGTGGGGATTGGCAAATTCAGAATCTGTAGAAAAGATGAAAGACTGAAGATTCAGATAGGAGTTAATGCTGCAGTCTTGAAGTCAAATTTCTTCTTCTCTAGGAAACCTCCGTTTTTTTCTCTCAGTTTATTTAATGTCTACTTGCTACAAATGTTGACCACATCCACAAAGTATCTTTACAAAATATATTTACTGAAATACTTAGAATAATGTATGAATAACTGGGTGCCATACCCTACAAAAGTTGTCGTATAAAATTAATCGTCATGTAACAAGAAGTTGGCATTTGTTTTCATAAGAAACTGCAATCACTCAAATGAATGTGGTAAGTTACCAAGTTTAAATGTGGACAAAAATAAACTTACCATATAGTATTGCTTCACAAATTTTTACATTTCTTAACTGAACTTGAAAATATTGAGTTAGTTATACATTTCTGATTGGACTTACAAAACCCTATTCATGTCTTTTAATTATTTAAGTAAGGCATGTTGAGTCACAATAATACTGAATAACTTTCCACCTCAAGAAATTTAATTTTATCATTGATATTCACTTTAGCCTTCACATATAGGCTATAAATATTCATGCCATCTATTCTTTCATTATACTACCCCATCTGAGAAATTGATTCTAAAAACTTTTTGATATTATATTAAGTCCTTGCCACAAAATACTATAATTTTACCTCATCAAATATCTTATAGCATCATTGTAGATTATATAAATTGACTTTCATTTTATATGCTTCCACATCTGTTTAGCTATTTTGTTAGAGTAATCAAATTCATTTTTAATCGAATATCTTCAAAGATTATTGAGCATTTTATTGGTGCTGAGTAAACGTTGTGGAGAAAAGAGAAATCGTTCTTGCCCACAAAGAGTTTAGTTGTTTTGAGAGAAAAGATTGCATTGTAGTTTTCAAAATATTCTCTTGTTTCACCCTCACATCTTATCCGTCAAAAAATTGTGATGACACATGCTTCAAATTGTTTTCTAGAGCTCCAAAACATCTCACCACCTCCACTATGCTCTTCTGACACATACTGACATCTCTGGACTGCAATACTGATTCTGCAGTCCTCTCATTTTTTCTTCTAAAATTTAAACATTTTATTTTATTTCAAGAGTTTTAGGGGTTCAAGTAAGTTTGGGTTACATGAGTGTATTGCATAGTGGCAGAGAAGTTTGGGCTTTTCGTGTACCTATCACCCTCACTTGTGCACATTGTACTTGATTGGTATTTTTTTATCACTCATCTCACCCCCCCCACACCCATCCAATGTCCATTCCACCATTCTATATGCCTTTGTGGATCTCCAGTTTAGCTCCCACTTATAAGTGAGAACATGCACTAATTGGTTTCTCATGCCTGCATAGCTTAACATAGGATAATAGCCCCCAACTCCATCCAAGTTGCTGCAAATGACATTATTTCATTATTTTCTATGGCTGAATAGTATTCCATAGGATGGATGGAGATGTGTGTGTGTGTGCATGTGTGTGTGTGTGTATTCATACACATATACCACATTTTCTGTATTTACTGATCAGTTGCTAAACATTTAGATGGATTTCACATCTTTGCAATTATAAATTGTGCTTATGTGAGGGAGTGTGTCTTCTTTGCATAACAACCTCTTTTTCTCTGGGTGGATACCAAGTAATGAGATTGGTGGATTAAATAATAGATCTATTTTTAGTTCTTTAAGAATCCTTATTATTTTCCATAGAGATTTTACTCATAGAGATTATACTCTTAGACATCCCCACTAACACTATATAGGCATTTCCTTTTGATTGCATCTGTTCCCACATTCATTGTGTTTTCACTTTTTGATAATGGCTACTCTGATTGGAGTAAGGTAGTTAGGATCTCACTGTGGTTTTAATTTGCTTTTTCGTGATGGTTAGTGAATGATGTTGAGCATTTTTTCATACATTTGTTAGCCATTTGTACCTTTTATTTTGAGAGATGTCTGTTTTTATCATTTATCCACCATTTAATGTGTTTTTTTTCCTTGTTTATTTGTTCGAGTTTCTTGTAGATTATGTAGATATGGATGTATAGTTTGCAAATATTTTCTCCCATTCTGTAGGCTGCCTATTTGCTAATTTTGTTAGTTAGTTTGTTTTGTTTTGTTTGTTTAGCCTATGTAGATGCTTTTTAGTTTAATTAAGTTCCATTTTTTAATTTTTATTTTTGTCGCATTTACTTTTGGGGTCTTTCACATAAACTCTTTACCTAGGCCAATGTCCAGATGAGTTTTTCCTAGGATTTCTTCTAGAACTTTTATGACTTCAGGTCTTATGATTAAGCTTTTAATCTCTCTTGAATTAAGTTTTGTATGTAGTGAGAGATAGGGATCCAGTTTTATTCGTATACATGTGGCTATCTAGTTTTACCAGTACCATATATTGAATAGGCTATCCTTTTTTTTTTTGAGTTGGAGTCTCACTCCCTCGCCCAGACTGGAGTGCAGTGAATGCTCCGGGCCACTGCAGCCTCGATCTGCTGGGCTCCGGTGATCCTTCCGCCTCAGCCTTCCAAGTAGCTGGAACTAGAGGTGCAAGCTACCACGCCCGGCTAATTTTTTGATTTATTGTAGAGATGAGGTCTCACCAAGTTGCCCAGGCGGGTCGCCAACCCGCGGACTCAGGCAATTCACTCACCTCGACCTCCCAAAGAGTGGGATTACAAGCTGAGCCAGTGGGATTACAGGCTGAGCCACAGAGCCCGGCATAAAACAAATTTATTTATTTAAAATGTTGTATTTATTCTTATATGTTTAAGCGTGTCACCTTCACAGTATTCTCTGTTTGATGGCATATGCCGATTAAGACACTTTGTCAATTGCTAAAACAGTTTTTGAACTCCTCAATTTTGATTCCTTTTAGTGTTTCTGTTTTTTGTTTCACCTTCCACATTGACAAAACGTTTCTCTTTGGGGATTTTTTTGATCCAGGGAAACAATAAAAAGGTTACTCAGGGTGAGATTCGGTGAATAGGGAGGGTGGGGCATGGGGATCATGCCATTTTTTGGTCAAAAACTGCTTAATACTCAGTGCAGTGTGGGCAAATGTGCGCCTAAGTCACCCATCATGAAATGAGCGAACAGTTGAAAGAATCTTCAAAAATAATCACTGAATATGAACGCAGCTTTTTACAACAACACTAGCTAGTACATTGATGCCGATAGATTTCTAGAACACTTAGCAGGGGAAACTTGTCCTACCCGAGTCCACCCTCCAAAAAAGTAATCCTAATTTTGGGGGGGCCCCCCCTCGTATGTTTTGCTCTGCTTTGTTGAAGATCAATTGGTTATAAGTATTTGGGTTTATTTCTGATTTTTAAATTCTGTTTCATTAGTCTATATGTCTTTTCTACCAGTACCATGCTGTTTTGGTGACTATAGACTTGTAACACGATTTGTACCATTTAATCAGCAACTCCCATTTTTCCATTCTTTTCCTTCTCTGCAATCAGCCTCTGGTAACCACCTTTCCACCCCTGATTTCTGAGGCCGACTTCTTTAGCTTCCACGTATAAATGAGATCATACAATAATTGTCTTTCTGGGCTCAGCTTATTTAGCTTAACGTAATATTTTCCAGTTCCATCTATGTTGTAATACATGACATAATTTTTTTTTCCTTTTTAAGTATGAATATTATTCCAGTGTGTAAATAGACCCCATTTCTTCATTCATTCATTTATAGACACTTAGATTGCTTCCATATCTTGGCTATTGTGAATATAGCTGACATAACCATGAGAATACAGATACCCCTTCGACATACCAATTTCAACTCCTTTGACTATGTACCCAGAGTTGATATTGCTGAATCATATGAGAATTTTATTTTTTTAGATTTTGAGAAAATTTCACACAATTTTCCAAAATAGGTCTTCTAATTTAAGTTTTTTTCAACATCGTACAAAGATTCCCCTTTCTCCACATCTCCATCAACACTTGTTATAATTTATCCTTTTGCTTATAGCTATTTTAACAGGTGTGAGGTAATATCTCCTTGGGATTTTAATGTGCATTTTCAAATGATTAGAAATTTTGACCGGTTTTTCATTTATATTAACATGTTGGTCATTCATATCTTTTCTTCAGAGAAATGTTTTCAGATCTTTTGCCCATTTTCTAAAAACTTTTTATTTCAAAATTCTGGGGTACCATTCAGGATTAGGCATACAAATATTCATTGTGCAGGTACCCTTGTTGATGAGGTGTGCCCCCACTTACCCAGGCAGTTTCCCCCTACTGCCAATCCCACCTCCCCCCACGCCCCCACAATTTCTTGCTACGGTAATCCTTTTCTTTTGTATTATGACAATTGTTCAAGGTCCACGTATGGGTGAGAACATGTGATACTCAGTTCTTTGTTTCTGTGAAAGATCACTTAATATTATAGACTCTAAATCCATCCCGTTTGCTGTGACGTTCATGATTTTGTTCTTCTTTATGGCTGCATAATATTCTATTGTGTATATGCACCACATTTTTTTTTTTATCCAGTCCTCTTTTGATGGGCAGCACAGTTGGTTCCATGTTTTTGCTATTGTGAACGATGCTGTGATAAACATACATGGGCAGGTATTTTTTTGTAGAGTGATTTGAGTTCCTCTGGGTATATTCCCAGTAGGGGGGATTTTGGGGTCATATGGAGGGTTGATTTTTAGAACTTTTAGGAATCGCCACACTTTTTCCCACAAAGGCTGTATCAGTTTACACTCCCACCAACAGTGTAGAAGTTTTCCCTTTTCACCACATCCTCTCCAGTATCTGTTATTTTTTGAGTTATTGATAATGACCATTCCGACTGGAGTTAGGGGGTATCTCAGTTTAGTTTTGATTTGCATTTCTTTGATGACTAGTGAGGCTGAATATTTTTTCATGTATCTGTTGGTTGCTCGTATGTGATACCTCCTGTTTTTTGGGTTTTTTTTTCCCTGAGGACTGTTTTGGTTACTCATGATCATTTATGCTTCCATATGAATTCCTATATGGTTGTTTCTAGGTCCGAAAAGAATGCTGCTGGTAATTTGATGGGCATTGCATTAAATCTAGATATTGCCTTTGGCAGAATGGACATCTTAACAGTGTTGATTCTTCCAATCTATGAGCATGGAATATTTTTCCACTTGTTTGTGTCATCTTTGATTTCTTGAGCAGTGTTTTGTAGTTTTCATTGTAAAGGTCTTTCACATCTCTGGTTAGGAAGATGCCAAGGTATTTCTTTTTTTGCTTTTTTGCCCGTTTTTTAATCAAGTAATGTGGCTTCTTACTGTTGACTTGTTTGAGTTATTTATGTATTTTTGATATTAGCTCTTTGTTAGACACAAGGTTTATAAGTATTTTCTCTTAATCCACAGGCCATCACTTCCATCTATAAATTGTTTCATTTACTATTCAAACCTTTTTAGTCTGATGAAATCTCAGTTGTCTACTTTTGCTTTTATTGTCTGTGCTCTTGGAATCCTATCTAAGAACTTATTGTCCATACCAAGATTGTGGAGCCTGTACCCTATGTTTTTTTCTAGTAATTTTATGGTTTCAGGTCATAAACTTAGGGTTTTTTCCCCATTTTGAGTTGATTTTATATATTATTTGAAATAAGAGCCAAATTTTAATTTTTTTGCTCTTGGATATTCAATTTTCTTAGTATCATTCATTGAAGAGATTGTCATTGCCTCAATGTGTGTTCTTAGCTCATCTGTCAAAAACCAGTTTGCCATAAGTATTTGGGTTTATTTTTGGTTTCCTATCCTGTTCATTGGTCAACATATCTGTTTTTATACCATGATCTATATTATATATTACTGTATTATTATAACTTTATAATAAATTTTCAAATCAAATAGTGTGATGCCTCAAGTTTTGTTCCTTTTGCTCAAGATTGCTTTGTTATTTGGGGTCTTTAACGATTTCATACAAATTTTAGGATTTTAAAAAAAATTTTAGAATTTTTATTTTAAAGAGTGGTACTAGGTTAGGTATGCAAATGGTCATTGTACAGGTAAAGTCTGGCCCTCACTTTGGTCCCCAATTCACCTGGTTTCAGATCAGATACTTTTATTGACGTAGTATGCTTCCACCCTGGCAGTTTCCCACTACTGCCAATCCCTTTCTTATAATATTATGATAATTGTTCAGGCTCTGCTTATGAGTAAGAACATGTAATACTCAATTCTTTGTCTCTGTGATAGTTCATGATGTATTATAGACTCTAAATTCATCCAAATTGCTGTGATGTTCATAATTTTGTCCTTTATGGCTGTGTTATATTCCATTGTATATATGTACCAAATTTTTAAAATCCAGGCCACTTTCTAAAATGCAAATCAGTTAAGCTTCTATGGTATTTGCAAAACCCTTTAAGTTAGCTTCTGTTGTTTTTTGCTTCTTCCTGCTTACAAAAACTATCCTTGAGTACCTGTATATACTCTATGTAGCTGTGTAGTGCAAAAATTGTACACAGAAATGTTAGAAAAATGGCAGAGAGAAAGTTAATATTTCTGATTGTACAAAGTAATCTAAGTGACTGACTGTCTAAACTCATTTATTTATTTATTTTATGTAATAAAACATTTATTATTCAATTAATAGCTTATAAATATCTAAAAGTATCTCTTGTTAGCTCTACATTACTCTGGTTTTAATAAGAGGAAAAGAAACAGTAAGAAGAATTTTAATAGCCCAAGCTCCTGCCTGAAGGTAGGTAGAAAAAAAGTGGTATTTATTGATTTCAGATTTCAGATTATCATAAAATTGGATAGATATTCTTGAGTAAATTTCTATGTAACAGATTAAACATCCCCACAGGAAAAAATGTCCATAATATTAACTCCTAAATTTATTTTTTTGAAAGCAACTTTTGAATACTTTTGAAACGCTGTTCAAAACACCTAGAACTTTCCATGTAAGCAATTTGCTATTTTCACATTATTTGTGGTTTATTTTTCTTCAATCATTATGTGTTTCCTGTTGCATGAATGAAAATTGTTCTACTTATTATTTGCTTCTTACATCCTATATTTGCATAAAATGGTGAAATTACTCCCACTTTATTTAATTCAGGATCTCAGTATTCTTTTCAATTCATCAAATTAAACACAATGCTTTTTGGAAAATCTAGAAACCAAATTATTTTAAAACAGCTGTCACTGTTTAGAGCATTTGTATATATTTTTTGGTTGTACTTCCTCCCAGTTTTCATAACAGTCATCTAGTTTTTAGATGAAAAATGCAGCAATACTTTCCATAAGACATTAATATTTGGTAATATTTTGACAAATAAATAAGAGGCCATACTATGCACTATAAAAATATATTTTCAGAGGTCAATGAATATTATAAGTCAAGTGATATTATTAAACTGCTTATCCTTTTAATATTACCATCTTTGTAAAAATGGTTGTGGTCCTGTTTATGACACCAAAATTCTATACATTTTATTATTTTAGGTTTTTATTTCTAAATATGGCTGCCCATCACTGAGCAGAAAAAATCTAACTTAATCCTTCTGTGTTTCATAAAACGGTTATATGATATTTCTATTTGAATTCCAGTAGAGTACAATTTACCCTTGAACAACTCAAGTTTGAACTGCACAGGTTCACTTACATGTGGATTTTTTCTTTTCTTTTTTTATTTTAAAATTGTTGGGTACAATTCAGGGTTAGGTATACAAATATTCATTGTACAGGTACTCTTGTTGATGAGGTATGACCCCCTTCCTCAAGCAGATTCCCATTACTGCCAATACCATCTCCCCAACCCTTCTCCCACCTCTGCCCTTGCATTTCCCACTACTGGCAATCCTTTTTCTTACAGTATTACCATAGTTGTTCAAAGTCCACTTATGAGTGAGAACATGTGATACTCAGGTCTTTGTTTCTGTGAAAGGTCACTCAGTATTATAGACTCCAAGCCCATCCAGGTTGCTGTGAAGTTCATGATTTTGTTCTTCTTTGTAGCTGCATAATATTCCATTGTTTATATGTACCACATTTTTTATCTAGTCCTCTTTTGAAGGGCAGTACTATAGACTCCACATTCTTGCTATTGTGAACAATGCTACAATAAACATAGTGTGATTTGAGATCTTCCAGGTATATTCCCAGTAAGGGGTGTGCAGAGCCATAAGGAAGGTTGATTTTTAGAACTTTTAGGAATTGGCACACTGTTTTCCAAAGAGGCTGTAGTAGTTTACATTTCCACCAACAGCGTAGCAGTGTTCCCTTTTTGCCACATCCTCTCCAGCATCTGTTATTTTTTGAGTTATTGATGTTGACCATTCTGACTGGAGTTAGGTGGTATCTCAGTGTAGTTTTGATTTGCATTTTTTTGATGACTAATGAAGCTGAACATCTTTTCATGTATCTGTTGACTGCTTGTATGTCTTCTTTGAGAATTGTCTATTCATATCTTTTGCCCACTTTGTAATGAGGCTGTTTGTTTTTTCCTTTTCAGTTCGTTTGATTTCCTTGTAGATCCTAGATGTTAGGCCTTTGTTAGACATAGAGTTGGCAAATATTTTTTCCCAGTCTGTGGGCTGTCTTCCTGCTCTCTTGATGATGTCTTTGGCTTTGCAGAAGCTTGTCTGTTTGATGAGGTCTCACTTGTCTATCTTATCTCTTATGGCACGGGCACTTGGGGTTTTGATCAGGAATTGGTTGCCAGTTCCAGTTTCCATAATAGTGTCTCCTGCATTTTCTAAGGTTCTTATAGTTTGAAGTCTTACATTTAGGTCTCTGATCCATTTAGAGTTGATTTTTGTGTATGCAGATAGGTAGGGATCCTGTTTCAATCTTTTGTATGTTGTCAGCCAGTTTTTGCAGCACAATTTACTGAATAGGTTCTCCTCTCTCCAGTGGTTGGTGGTGGACTTTGTCGAAGATGTGTTGGTTGAGAAATTGAGGTTTTGCTTCTGGAATCTCAGTTCTATTCCATTCATCCATATGCCTGTTCTTGTACCAATACCAGGCTGTTTTGATTATTGTAGCTTTATAATAAAGTTTAAAGTCTGGGAGGGTGAGTGTGATACCTCATACTTTTTTTTCCCTGAGGATTGTTTTGGTTATTCGTGATCATTTATGTTTTCTTATGAATTATGGTTTTTTCTAGGTCTGAGAAGAATACTGCTGGTAATTTGATGGGAATTGCATTAAATCTGTATATTTCCTTAGGTAGAATGGACATCTTAGCAATGTTGATTCTTCCAATCCATGAGCATGGAATATTTTTCCACTTGTTTGTGTCATCTTTAATTTCTTTGAGCAATGTTTTGTAGTTTTCATTGTAAAGGTCTTTCACATTTCTGGTTAGGAAGATGCCAAGGTATTTCTTTGTGTGTGTGTGTCTATTGTGAATGGATTTGTGCTTTTTATTTGGGTTTCTGTTTGTTTATTATTGGTGTACAGAAATGAGATTGTCTTTTGCACATTTATTTTATACTATGAGACTTTGACAAAGTCCTTT
>CAUYQG010062368.1:0-10965 GCA_963574415.1 Tarsius wallacei | reverse complement strand
GCCACCGCAGCCTCGACCTACTGGGCTCCGGCGATCCTTCCGCCTCAGCCTTCCAAGTAGCTGGAACTACAGGCGCGCGCTACCACGCCCGGCTGATTTTTTGATTTATTGTAGAGATGAGGTCTCGCTTGCCCAGGCGGGTCTCGAACGCGCGGGCTCAGACAATCCACTCACCTCAGCCTCCCAAAGGCGCGGGATTACAGGCTGAGCCACCGAGCCCGGCTGTTGCTAGATTTTCAAAACTACTTTGTAGAACATGATGTGCTTTATATGTATTGTCAACAAAACATCAAGAGACACTAAAGTATATCTACAACGTATCAGCAATAATAATGAAACAAAGGCGAAATTAATGACTCAGTGCCAATATGTCAGTATTGAAATTACACATTGAGGAAGCAGAATGCACAAGATGAATAATTTATTCAATAATATCAATAATGGTTTTCTAATATTTAACTTTTTCACTTCACAATAAACTCTTCTAAATTATTAGAATTTTCATTCAACTTCTTGTAAAACTTCTAAATGTCATTTCATGTTAAAGTACTATAGAGATATATACATATATGGTGGGATTAACCCCAGACAAGAGTCATGCAAGATAATTATTGTGAGATAGTATTTCACCCATGGTAGGCTGTCTACCAACTTGACTACTGCCCACAGTGCCCTCCAGTCATTGTGATAACTGATTTAAAAGTACCCATACATTTCTAAAGTGCTTACTAGAAAATATCAGTTTTCTCATGGAGACTGGTTGAACTAGAGTCTATTTGTGAAATGGAATATTACTCTCAGAGACATACCACACCCTCTCCCAGAAACATGCTTCTGTATCAAGGTTCTAGAACTGGAAAAAGAGAGAAGATCAGCATAAACTATATTACTCCCAGTGCAGATCCCTTGAATCAAGGTTCAACTCTTTCCATAGGTGAGGAGAGGAAATGAGATTTAAATCGACTTTGAGTTTAGCATTTTAAGCTATATAGACTATTATATCAGAACAAGAAAAGTATGTAAGCTATCAAAGGTGCCATCAAGCAATGAAAAATGAGAATTCCACAAACACAATTAAACACAATGATTGGCCAGGTACAGTGGCTCACACCTGTGATCCCAACAATTTGGGAGGTGGAGGCAAGAGGATTGCCTGAGTCCAGGGGTTCAAGACCAACAAGGGCAACTCAGGAAAACCTTATCTCTGACAGTATAAACAACAAAAAAACTTAGTCTGGTATGGTGCCCATGCCTATAGTTCCAGTTCCTTAAGTCTGAGGTGGAAGGATCTCCTGAGCCAAATATGTCAAGGCTGCAATAGTCATGATCGTGCCACTGTACTCCAGCCTGGATGACAGAGTGAAACTTAAACTCAAATAAATGACTAAGTAAATAAATACAGTGTTTGGAGCAATTGTTTCTTCCTTATTTCTCACTGTTTTGAAACTGCTCAATATTAGTCATGTAAGCATGGAGGTTAATCATTAAATTATGCTTTGATGAGAGATTAAATGGGCACAGCACTAGATCCATTAAACTATTTTAGGTCCTTCATCTTGTCCTGCAAGAAGTCTTCATATTTTAATCATGTGCAGAGAGGACTACTGCATTTATTGATCATGTTGGTGCTACAGGTTTTTTACATACATTATCTTTCAGCAATAACCTCATGAGTAATTTTCATTATCCCTACATTATACGGGGAAAAATTGAGACTCAGAGAGAACTAGTAACATGGTTGAGGTTACATTACTAATACATGACTGATTAAGTTTGGCATTCAGATTATTGTCTCTTTGTCTAAAATGTCTTGTCAAGTTGTCTGCCATGTTCAATTAAAACATTTAAAGATACTCTTGTGTTTCAGAAAAGTTATACACAGGACTAAAAAAGATCTGAGAAATTATTTTCTTTTCTAGCACTTCTTCATAAAATATAAAAACATCTTATTTTTAAAAATGATGCTAGCCGGACTCGGTGGCTCAGCCTGTAATCCCAGCATCTTGGGAGGCTGAGGTATGTGAATTGCGTGAGCCTGCAGGTTCAAGACCAGCCCGGGCAACTTGGCAAGACCTCATCTCTACAATAAATAAAAAGTTAGCCAGGCGTGGTAGTACACCCCTGTAGTTCCAGCTACTTGGAAGGCTGAGACAGAAGGAACACCTGAGCCCAGCAGGTCTACGCTGTGGTGGCCATGAGTGTGCCACTGCACTCCAGCCTGGGCAACAGAGTGAGACTCCAAATTAAAAAAAAAAAAAAAATGATGCTTTACCAATAGGACAAAAATCATCATATTTCCATTAAGGTGATGTGATAATTCAGACACATAGCATATTACTATAAATACTGACTATTGAAATAATTATTATTTCAAAGTTAAACAAACGATGGCACTCAGGCCACAGCCTAGTGAACCTCAAGTTGTCCCAAGAATGTTTTTCCCTGATGAACGTCTTCCAAGTGTTGATTTGACTCATTTTCTTTGCCTGCTTGTCTTTTTCTGCCTCCCAATTCTTTTCCATTCTGTCCCTTATTTACTTTACTGAAACCCACTTGTCTTTTTTTTTCCTGCTTTAGAATTAAAGCACATTTTGAAAGTTGGAAATATTATCAATTTAAGTTAATCATCCCTACTTATTTTATGCTCTGTAAGTGGAATGCTTCAGATTTGAAATGTTGCTCAACTGCTCCACCGGTTCCAAATTAAATGGGCTCTAATAAGACTATAATCTTTGCAGAGGTAAAAGGAACAAATAGAGAAAAACAGAAGCAATCTTTAATATGCAAAAAGAATTATACAACATAAATTATTGGGTCAGTTTATATATAGTATATTATTACATATTATTAATATCATTATATATAACAGTATATTATTCATATTTACATTTAAATGAGAAAGTGTGGCTGTGGGTATAAATATTAAAATGAGATTTAAATTTACTGTCTAATAGGATGTCAAATAGATTTCCGCTGAAATGGAAAAAGTTCCCTAAAAATTGACCAATATCTTAACGTAGAAATCTACTAAGGGATTTGCATTTGAAGAACTAGAGCTCACAATACATATTTTTTTTTGTTTATTGAATAATAACAATGTTATCTCATTGATATTTATGAAGCATTTACTTTAGAAAGAATAAATTCCTACTACACAAATCAAACATTATTTTGATTTCAACTAACCTGCGTTAAGGGTAATATTACTGTAATCTTTTTATGCTACACTTTTCAAAAATTTACTCCTGACTAGGCTCTGTAGAACATAATTTTCAGAATAAAATTTTTGAAGGTTTAAAGACATAGATATGTTAAATATTATAAATACTGACTATTCAAATAATTATTATTTCAAAGTTAAACAAATGATGGCACTCAGGCCACAGCCTAATGAACCTCAAGTTGTCCCAAGAATGTTTTTCCCTGATGGACACCTTCCAAGTGTTGATTGGACTCATTTTCTTTGCCTGCTTGTCTTTTTCTGCCTCCCAATTCTTTTCCATTCTGTTCCTTATTTACTTTACCGAACCCCACTTGTCTTTTTTTTCCCCCCGCTTTAGAACTAAAGCACATTTTGAAAGTTGGAAACATTATCAATTTAAGTTAATCATCCCTACTTATTTTATGCTCTGTAAGTGGAATGCTTCAGATCTGAAATGTTGCTGCTTAACAAATTCTAATAATTGTTTCTTGATGACTGTTTGGTAACAGAAAACTCTCTCTTCTATTTATTTAGATGCTGCAACTATTGAAAATTGTTTTAAACGTAAATGAGACAAAAGGAAGCAGAACAATAATTAGAAAATATTAGAATACAGCACTTGAAGTTGTAGAACTCACAAGGAAAGTATTCTCTGTAGGAACAAAAATAGATAAAACTTAAGAAGTATGCAAGCAATACAGAATTCTTTTTTTTTTTTCAGACTAGTTCATTTGAATCAATTCTCTAATAGAGGATATCTGAATATCTGGAAAAAATGTTAGTCGAAATTCTTAAGGAATTAAAGAACTAACAACATAGTCAAGAATTACGAGATTAGGACTCATGGAAAGAAAGAGGTGTGCATTTATCTCATTTCATTATGACCTACCTCAAATTTAGTGGCCTAAAATGACAACTATTTTACTATGTATGTCAGTTATGTCAATCAGGAATTCTAGCACCATGATTCTTCTGTTCCACATGGTAGGAAACAGCAATATGGCTGAGTGATTAATTTGTTTCATCTGGACTTGGCAGAGGCCACTAGGCTGAAATTTAGCTGGGTGATGGGCTGCTCTTAAGGATCCAAGAAAATTATCGTCAGTCAATGGTCAGGTGTCTTTATGGGAATGTATGGAAGGCTTGGATCTTTTGAGACTATTGACCACAGGTGGTTAATGTAGTCTCTCTTACATTATTGTCTTGGGTTATAATAATTTTGCAAAGCAGTTTAGTACTCCAAAGTGACAGTATCAGTTGACAAGATGAGACCGCATGGTATTTTATATACTAACCTCAGAAGTCACAGTTTCACTTTGCTTTATACTTTATTGAATAAGATCATCACAAACCTGCTCAGATTAGAGGGCAAGATAAAAAGACCCTATGTTTTAATAGGATAAGCATCATAACTGCTAGACAATGTCTTAAAACTGCTGACCAAGGTAAGTAATCCTGGAGTTTGAGGCCCTTTCATTCTAAAACTATTGGCTGATTGTGCAGAATTGAAATGTGTCACATTTCAAAGAAGTTCACAGAATTTGCGGACCATGACCCTTTCTATGTTCACCTAAGGAAGAAGTAAGGGTAAATTCAAACAGACCTGCTATCAACAGTTATTAAATCCAGCTCCCCATGATCTCAATCCTTAATAGATAAAATAAATACTGAGTCATTACTATTGAAAAAAATAATGGAAATAAAGGACTCAGTGCATACATCTCACAGCATACTAGACACAGCTGAAGAAAGCATAAATCAGAAGAAAATATTCAACATGAAACTAAGAACTGCAAATAAATGACAGGTAGAGAAGAAAGGGCAAGAGTCTGTAATAAAATGCAAAGAGAAAAATTTTAAAACAACCAAGAACAAATAAGAGAATATCGTCAAAGGACTAAAACCTAGACAGAAATTGATTCATCAATAGAAAAAAACAAAAGGCAGAAAATAATAAAATGTCAATATCAGAATTCTGAAAAAACTTCTCCATCTACAATTATACATTCAGCAAATATATTCAAAAATAATAAAGGTGAAAAAAGACATTTTAAGAAAAATAAAAGAAATAAAGAAAAGTAAAAAAAAACAAAAAAACAATCTGGAAGAATATATTTTCAAGTTGTACTAAAGAGATATCAAAGGGAGTTGTCCAGGCAGAAGGATATTGATCATAGAAGGAAACTAAAATTAAAGAAGATAGAGAAATTAATAGAGTAAATATGTGGCAAATGTAAAATAATATTTTTTAATCAAAATATTAAGAAGAATAAGAAAGAAAAGGAGAAGAAATAGGAAGAAATAGGAGGAGGAGAAGGAGGACAAAAGTTCTCATAAGAAGAATGTATAACTTTAAAGCTAATAGAAAAATATAAATAGCAATATATGACACAATTACAAAGGTAAGAAAGTAGTAAAATGTACAAAGAATGAATGAGAAACACAAAAAAGCAAACTGGAAGACAGTTAATTAAAAAGAAACACAACTTAAAATATTAAAAAATATAAACATTAAATATTGACATAATCAAAAACGGAAATAACACTTCTCTATGGCATGAGTTTAAGGAAGAGTGTGTGTATGGCGCGCACGTGTGCGCGCGCGCTTGTGTAATATGTGAAAGGAAATCAGTAGAGGTATTCATACTCTTTGCCTATCCAAATGAAACCTTTCTGTTATGTGCCCTAGTCCAATGGATCTCAAACTATTTGGTCTCAGGCTCTTTTCTTTTTTTAGTATTGAGTGCCCCAAAGACTTTTAAAATGTGCATTATATTTATTAATATTCATCAAAATTAAAACTGAGAAAATACAAAAATAATTATTCTTTTAAGAATAATAGTAATGAAATTATTGAATGTTAACATAAATGTATTTTTAAATTTACATACGAAGGATAACTAAATCTTTCAATACAAAGCAACACATGAGCAATATTCCAAAATATGACAATATTTTAAAATTGGCAATTCTATTTCTTATCTGGTTTAATGGAAGAAAGCTGGATTTTCACATTTGCTTTATGCAATCAATCAATTGTGATGTTTAAGTCAATATGTATTTATAAAGCAGATCTCTGAAAAATAAGCATTGATGCTTAGTGTTGGCTAATTTTTGTGGTGCAAATAGTTATTGATGCCCAGTCATAGCTACCAACATGAAGTCACTGAACGTGAACTTCAGAAGAGATAGGCACAATTAGATGATTTTTTCAGATCTGTCTCTCAGCACTGATTATCCCTTCATTTGGTCTTCTGACTTAATTATCCACATTGAATTTGTATTCCAAACGTTATGTATCTTAGTATTTGGGGATATTCTATTTAAATTGTTTCTTCAGATCTAATAGATGCTAATAGTTGTTTGTTTTGTTTTATCTCATTAAACAAATTTTCAAGTTGTATTTAATTACCTAAAACTTGAGAAAGCCAAGATTTGAGTGTCAGGAAGATATATTGCTAGTAGAATGTGTTTCTCAGCTGACACAGCAAGTGAATATATGTGTCTATACTACTCATGTTTATATACATATACAAATGTGAGCATATATACACTGGTGTGTCTGTATATCCCTCCATCCTTCAGTCTATGTATCTCTCCATACATCAGTCTCTATATTAAGCTAAACATGAATTCACACTGTTGTTATTCCATTACTAAACACATCATTCGCACCTTCTATTTGCCTAAAACCATCCATGCCAAAGTGAAAACACTACTTGCCACCACATGCAATGTATTTAATTATTGAAATACAATATAAATATACTGTGGCATTGGAACTTCTACCCCCTACCCCATGGGAAACAATGTTATCAAGCAGAGTACAAGCCTATGTGTAGTTTTTATAACTGTTAGTCTTTGCCTTCTTTCAGTCTTTGGCATTCCTTTTATATATATTTTTAAATTTCGTTTTAGATTCAGGGCACACAAGTGCATGTTGGCTACATGGGCATATTGCGTACTGGTGGAGACTGGTTTTAAGGTGTCCCAATTCCCCAAATAGGGAATATTGTACCCAATAAGTGTTTCTGAACCCTTGCCTCCCTCTCTGTCTCCCCATTTTTAGTGTCCCCAGACTGTTATTTTCATCTTTAGGTCCACTATTTCTCACATGTAAAGTGAGAGCATGTGGTGTTTGGTTTTCTGTTTCTCGGATAGTTCACTTAAGAAGATGTTCTCAGGCTCCATTCACATTGCTGAAAAGGACATAATTTTATTATTTTTTTATGGCTGTGTAGTATTTCTTGGTGTATCTATATCATATTTCCTTTATTCAATCAGTTATTAATGGCCTTTCCCTTTGTAAGAAACTGTGGAAATCTCTTCCAAAGTGCCATTCCCACTTATTAAATTAAGTTTTTGCATTATCATTAGCAATAAATGAGAGTTCATATTTCTCTGAATCCTTGGTAGCATTTGGCATTGTAAGTAATTAGGGTTTTAGACATTCTAATAAGTGGACTGTGGTATCACCTTGTTTTAACTTGATGAAAAACAATTTTGAACATCTTTTTACGTGCTTATGCATCATGTGTATATCTTCTTTAGTGAGATCTCTGTTGAGATTATTTTATCATTTATTAATTAGGTTGTGTGGTCTTTTATTGTAGAGTTTTAACAGTTTTTAGTATACTTTGCTAATAAGTCCTTTATTAGATAGGTGTTTTGCAAACATTTTTACATTTTTTTTTCCCAATCTATGTCTGTTTTTATTTTTATATTTGATTAAGGGTCTTTGTGAGCAGAAGATTTTAGTTTTAACAAAATTCAATTTCTCAATTTTTTTAATGAATTATGCCTTTTAATAAAATATCTAAAAACTCATCAGCAAACACAAGGTCATTTCAATTTTTTCCTATTTATCTTCTAAAATTCTTATTGTGTTATATTTTACAGACTGTGTTGGCTTACTTTTGGACCTTCTATTTTGTTCTATTGATCTAATTGTCTATTCTATCACCAATGCCACATTGACTTGCTTACTGTGGCTTTTCTGGCAAGTATTGAGGTTTGGTTGGATCAGTGCTTCAACTGTTCTTCAATATTGCATTGGCTATTCTGAATTCTTGAATTCTGTATTAGTTTGCTAGGGTTGCCATAAGAAAATACCACGGACTGTGTTGCTTAACCAACAGAAATTTATTTTCTCATAGTTCTGGAGGATGGAAATCCAATATCAAGGTTTTAGCAGGTTTGGTTTCTCCTGAGACTTCTTTTACTGGTTTGCAGATGAACATCTTCCTGCTATATCCATTTTATTTTCTGTGCTTGCAAAACCTTGTCTCGTCTTATGAGAACACCAGTCTCATTGAATTAGGGCCTCAATTTTATGACCTCCTTTAAGTTTAATT
Source organism: Tarsius wallacei (assembly GCA_963574415.1). NCBI lineage: Eukaryota > Metazoa > Chordata > Mammalia > Primates > Tarsiidae > Tarsius > Tarsius wallacei. Next base: position 2,409 of record CAUYQG010062368.1, on the reverse strand, counting down.
ACCTCTTTAAAGGCCCTGTTTCCAAGCACAGTCGCATTAGGGGCTAAAGTTATACCATATGAATGTTGAAGGAACATAGTTTAGTTTATAACAAATTTCTAAATAAACCTTTATGTCTGTTTATTGTTATACACAAAAAAACTTGCTAAAACTTTGATTGGAGGTACATTGATGCTATAGATTATGTTGGAAAGAAATGACCTCTTAATATTAAAACTTTATCACCAAGAGCATGGGCTATCTCTCCATATTTAGAGTTTTAAAAAAATTTCTTTACAGTTTTGCAGTTTCCTCATATAGGTCCTATATGTATTGTTAGACATATACCTAAATATTTCCTTTTTAAAATGTCAATCATTCAATGCTGGTATCTAGGAAAGTAATTGAATTGTATATATTAAGCTTGGTTATCTTGGCAAGAGCTTTATTTGTTTTATTGTTCTTTTCCAATAACTAGATTTTTATTACATTTATTTTCTTTACCAATTCTATTTGCAATTTCATTGACTTTTTGCTCTAATTTTTTTTTTTTTTTTTTTTTTTGAGTTGGAGTCTCACTTTATCGCCCAGACTGGAGTGCAGTGGCCACTCCTGGCCACCGCAGCCTCTACCTGCTGGGCTCCGGCGATCCTTCCACCTCAGCCTTCCAAGTAGCTGGAACTACAGCGCGCGCTACGATGCCTAGCTAATATTTTGATTTATTGTAGAGATGAGGTCACTACCAAGTTGCCCAAGCGGGTCTCGAACCCACAAACTCAGGCAATCCACTCACCTCAGCCTCCCAAGGTGCGGCATTACAGGCTGAGCCACCGAACCCGGCTTTGTTCTAATTTTTACTATCTATTTTCTTTTTGTTTTGGCTTACTTTCTCCTTTTTCTTTAGTTTCCTAAAGCTGAAGCTTTGATTATTGATTTAAGATCTATCTTTTCTAATATGTGCTTTCAATGCTATAAAATTTCCTCTAAACACAGATTTTGTTGCTTCCCACAAATTTTGGTAAGTGTATTTTTCTTGCCTGTAGCTAAAAATATTTTTAAATTTTTCTTGAGACTGTTTATTTGGCCTATGTGTTATATAAACTATGTTTTTTAATATTTAAATATTTCAAAATCCTTATGTTTCTGACTTCTTATATATTATAGTGTAGGAGTGTACTAAGCATGGCTTTTATTATTTTAAATTTGGGAAGCTATGTTTTATGGCCAAGCATGTGATCTATCTTGCTGAATATTCCAAACGAGCTTTAGAAGAATGTGTTTTTGTTGTTGTGAATTGATGTATTCTATAAATGTCAGTTGGATATAGTCAAGAGATGGTGTTATACAGATTTATTATATTGTTAATTATTTTAGACAACTTGGTCCATCAGGTACTGGTAAAATAGTGTTGAAGTCTTCAACTGTAATAATGGATCTATCTATTCTTTTTACTGTTCTAAGAGTCTCTGTCTTGTGTGCTCTGATGCTCTGTTGTTACACATGTATATGCTAAGAATTGCCATATCACTGGAGAATTGACCCCCTTATCATCACGCAATGTCCTTCTGTATCCATGTTAATTTTTGTTGTTTTTGTTCTGAAGACTTTTTTGTCTTAAATTAATGTAACCACTGTAGCTTTCTTTTAGGGTATTTCTTTCATCATCCTTTTACATATCAAGTATCCAAGTCATTATATACTTTTTGTTTTGCTTTGTTTGAGTGTTTATTTTTGGTCAAAATTATACAGCTGGGCCCTTTTTATGTGTTTGTGTGTGCATGTTTTATCTACAATAATAGGAACTGTCTTTAAACCATCCTCATTTAACACAATTATTAATATCATTGGATTAATATCTCCCATTTCTGTTACTGTTTTCTATCCTCTGTGTTTGTTAGTTGTTTTTGTCTTCTCTTTTTTTGTTGACTTCTCTGTCTTCAAATGAGCATTTTATACGATTCCACTTTATCTCCTTCATTAGCATATTAACTGTATTTTATTTAAAAGGTATAGGTACCCCAGCAAGTGCAGGATATATTTCCTACTATTCTGATGCCACTTTCAATTGACACTATACTGCTTTATGTAGCGTAGAAACTCAGAGCAAGAGTATTCCCAATTTCTCCTTCTCATTGCTGTCATTCATTTCATTGACCTGTAAGCTATATTACCCAATATATTATTAGCATTATTATTTTAAGTGGTAGTTCTGTAATTAACAATAAAGATAATATTTTACCTTTATTTTTATTTCTTTGGTTTTATTATTATTATTGTGGTCAGAATATTTAATATGAGATCGACCCTCTTTTTTTTTTTTTTTTTTGATTTGGAGTCTCACTATGTCACCCAGACTGGAGTGCAGTGGCCGCTCCCGGCCACCGCAGCCTCGACCTGCTGGGCTCTGGCGATCCTTCCGCCTCAGCCTTC